>AWWV01012855.1:0-28632 GCA_001974805.1 Corchorus capsularis
TAATACAACAAAGCAAAAAGAGGTCTAATCAAACACTCAATACAAGAAAATAAAAAGGGATTTAGAAAGGTGATGTCAATTCAAGCTACATTTTTGCCATCATTTGCGTTTTGGGGAGTCATTGTTTTCCATGCAAACAAACACACTAGTACTATTTTTTTTTGTTGTTTTCCACACACTAGTACTATTTTTTCTCCTTCGCAATCCTCAATGTACATTATTATTATTATTGCTTATGATGGAGTTAGTAAGAGATGGTAATATACACAGAGATTAAAGCTGTTGTTTGGGTAATAGTAAAATCCATATTTCCATATGGTCCCAAACCAAATTTTCTTTCTTTGAGAAAGGTCCAAACAAAAATTTCTTAATGATGGTAATCATGAAAGGTTTTACTATCAAGAATTGGTGTTAAAGAAAACAAAGGATTTAAACAAGTGAGACAATAATTTGTGCTTTTTTTAATAGTAAGAAGCTTGATTTAGAAGGCTAGAAGCCAATAAATTACTACTAAATGGCAAGAGAAGTCAATGACTAAATTCATTGGCAGAATAAATCCCATGATTCCTTGATTCCAACCCATTTAACTTAGACATAAACCCATAGTATATCTTTCCATCCATCATAAAAAATTGGAAAATTAACTTTGTACTCAAAGTAGCAAAATTGGACTTTTTTAATGAGGTCGTTCATCGTTGGCTTATCCATTAGGATATTTTCCCTCCAATGTTTCAATAGTTAGGTTAATGGAGTAATGGGTATAGAAATAGAATAAAGTCTTCTGTTAGAGCAGAAAGCCTGCGATCTGTGCCCATTGAAAAGGTACCATCATAACTATGAATTCAACATTTTTTGTCACTTTGCACATGAGCTATATGCTAGGGTAATTGCCTTAAGAAACGATTTTAATTGCCTTCCTATTCCTTTTAGACAAGTAATTAATGTGAGACTTTATTGGCCATTGCTTGCCCTTTTGTAAATATTGCTTGTGATTTTTCATTTTTATGAGCATTATTATTAGCTTTCCGACCATCTTTTCATTCAATAGGGTTTCATAGTTCACAGATACAACAATTCTTCATGTATCTTTCATTTATGACTTTTTAGCTTTGGATTTTTACTACCCTATGCAATCATTCTCCAAATAAATGAAATTAAAATCTTTTTCCATGGGTACCAAACAAAAGAATCATTTCTTGTCATGTACAAAACAATGAACTCTTAACTGAGGAAATTGATTCACTTGCAAAACCACATCATTTTCTTTCCCACCCATTAGTCAATTACCATTATTTCTTTTGATTGGCAGATTATTCCATCATAAGAAGAAAGAAAAGAAGAAAAAACAACATGATTCTCAAATGAAACATTTTCACGGTTAGGATATCAATTTTTCAATGATCAAAGGAGAAATGTGCAATCAATTAATGTGAGTATCCCCATTTTTTTTTTAATTTATCGAATTAGTTAGATCATCATGTTCAACTTTATAAAAAGGTCACTTATCTTTTTCATATATAACTTCATTAAAAGATTCTCATTTTCCCTTTACTTGCAAGTGATTTATGCTCTTTTTATCCTTAAACTTCGGCTCTGCCCTTCCACGCTACTCAAACATTTTGCTTGCTTTATTTCTTCTAGGTTCTTTCATGGTAGTATATATACAACTCTCAAGCGAAAATGATTGCTTGAGATTTCAAATACAATTTGAAATCACATAAAATAACCATTTTCAACAATTTACTTATTGAGTTCCCAATTATTATACATTATATATATAACAATAAATGTTTAAAACTCATGAAATAATATGAATTTGATTCAATTTTTGTGCTGGCTTGTTCACTCATTGAATGGTCACATAGATTAATAGCAAATGAAAATATAATGCACCATACCTAATTTTCTTGGATTTTTTCATTTAAAAGCAAAAAACCAGTAATAGTAAATATAGTAACAAACTTATGCTCGAAAGACAATTTTTATAGAAAAAGAGAATACCAAACCAGCTCGTTCTCATTATGACAAATCCACTTTCTTGCAAGCTACTGTGCAGTGCATGAATCACAGCTCACTTTTAAGTTTTACCCTAAGAATTTCCTCCCTTTTTTTTTTAATTTAAATTAAATTTAATTTAATTTAAATTCTTTGGTCTATCCTAAATTCTGTGATTCCTATCAAACTATAGCAAATTTAGATATAGCTGGACCTCTTTGCATAATTAGCTTCGCGTGACTACACATGCACCAGCTATACTCATTATTCAAAATTGGGGAGCAAGAAAGTGGGGAAAAAAAAGAAAGAAAAACATGCCTTCCACAGACCTTTGATTTATATATCTTTTCTTTAAGCTCTGAAATCTGGTAATTAAAATTATACTCCATAAACAATTTTCAATGCTGTTTTATTTTTAATTAATTGATTTGGTTAACGTAATCATGTTTGATTATTGTATTGTTTTTGTTCTCCCATTACAAGCTTTTTTCTTTTATTTTCTTATGGCGAAAGAAAAGGGAGGTTTTGCATCAATTCTCTCCCAATGAGAATATGTATAGACTTTATGGATCATCTGTCTCGCCTTTGTTTCTTTTTATTTTTATTTAATGTCACTACTATAACTATATAAGTAGAGTTTTGAACTTATTATACAATTATTATTCTTGCATTTGAAATTTGAAATTACAATTATGTCCTCATATTATGAAGTTTATACTCTATGATATAGGATCAGTACCTTATGGTTGAGCATAAACTAGTGGGGGTAAAAATGGGATTAAGAATTAAGAAAGGGTATTAGGGAAAAGAAATTAGAACACGTGATGTTTGAATGTTGGGAACATTGGAAAGAGGAGAAGTCGTGGCCAGATATGATGATGTCAGTGACAGCATGTGATGGAATCATGTGCTTTTCTTTTTTTTTTTCGCTAATCTTTCTTTTTTTTTTCTCCTTAATATATACTAGTAAAGAATGAATAATCATAGGCTTTATGTTCAAGTTTAGCTCAAGATTAATAGAAAAATGTTTATGAAAAGCTGGATAGCTAATCATAGTTTAGAAAATTAATGATAAACATCTGACAGAGTTTTTCGTTTTCCCTTTCAAATTTGCCTGTTTTATTCTTGCTTTTGTGTAAAAAACATAAAGAAAAAGAACAAAAGAATGTGTTGTTTGATTTTAATTTTGTTGAGATTTAAGTGGTTGGGATTTTACTAAAATACTTAGTTTATGTTTTTCATTGAGATCCGAGTCTGTCTATGCTTTTCACATTCATATACATTTTACCAATCTTGCAGTCTTGACCTTTTGATAATGTCAATTCGACGGTGAGAGCTGACCAAAATTTTATTTTCTTTTTCGTAAATCTTACCTACTCACATGAATAGTTGGGCACAACAATGTAAATGTGCACTTATTTTTTGGGTAAATTTTCATTAAATAATAATTATGAAAGAAGGACACCAGTTATTTTGTTATTCATTTTTGGACAGGTTTAAAAAAGCAATAGAAGACATAAAACTTTAGCAAATATTGAAGTTTTTGAATGCTGTATTGAGTAAACCATGAATGCAAAAGAAAAAAAGAGGTTGCCTTAGCTTTCAATGTTGTCAAAAATGCAACAATTGGAATTGGGTAGGAATCAGTTTTGGCTGTTGAGTATATTTATTGAAGCTTCATAAATATTTTGATTGCATGCGTGAACAACAATTTTCCTTCTGCCACAAATCTGCACACATTTTTCTTTGCAACCACTACGACTATATAATATTAATACTCGTACTATACGGTAATTGTTTAATTGTGTTTAAGCCTGCAATTTCAGCTGCTATTGTTTCCCTTTCTTTCCTTGGTTTTCTTTTTGCTTTTTTTTTTAAAAAAAAAAAAATGGGGAAATGCTGGTTTTGGACTTTTGGTGAATTAAAAACGTCAAACGCCACGTTGTGTACCGTATTGTACTTTGCAAAGTCTACAGCCTAAAACCAACCAAGTTGAAAAACTGAGGCTATTAGTAAATGCTTATAACCATCCCTTTTGACCTACTTAATCAACCTTTTAGGGCCATTGACCTATATAGCAAGGGGCAAGGGCAGTCCTGCTACTATTTGCAAAGACCTTTACAGCCTCCTTTAGATACCCATAGACCATTTTTGGGCTTGGGCTGAAGGTCTACTTTCAACCTTGTTTGGACCATGAGGCTTTAAGGCCCATACACCTGTAATTTGTAATTACTAATTACCCCACAAAAATAAAAGAATTTCACATCAACAAAATGCCTCTATCATTTTCTGGTCAATCCCATTCAGTCTGAACTCTGAATTGAAGAACTGGAATTAACAACTGAAAAAGTTTCTGGAGAAATATATTAATGTTCGTCATGTAACGAGTTTTTATTTCATAAAATAGAATAGCTTACTCCGTTTCACTAACTTTAATGAATTATACAAAGCTAAAAACTGATTTACAAAAACTAAACTGGAGGCCTACTGTCGTCCCGTTCCAAAAAGCCTTAAGGGGTCTGCTGTTAGTTACAAAGTAGGAAAGGAAAATCACTTGCCCTTTGATTGAGAGGTTCCTTTCTTCCTCTTCTTGGGAGAAGTTGCACTTTTTCTGGTTTTACTGGTTTTACTACAATTGGGGCACAACCAGTCGTCTTCAGGAATATCCTGGAACGGAGGATCACAACAATCAATGTGGGTTCCAACTCCACACCCGACAGACCCACTTTCGTCACCGCAGATTAACATGACCTCCCCTCTATCAGTAGAACCGCAAACTTGACATGCTACGCCGTCACTCCCAGTCGGGGAATTCTCCGGCGAAATTGGGGTTGGGGTGATGGAGTCGAGCACAACCTCTTCAGCTCGGCTCCTTAAGTTGTTGAATGATATCTCAGCCCATTCATGGGTGTTGTATAGGACATGTCTCTCCAGGGAGTAACCGGGTTTGCACACGTACTCAACTAGGTAATCAGCAACGACGCAGGGTATCTCATGTTTTAAGAACTCTTGAACCCAAATATCAACGCGTGGCATGCCGGGGCTAACAACTGCATAATCAACTCCAGAATTGAGGAATTTGGTGTAAGGAGGAGAAGTTGCTAAAATGGTTCCATCCCCAGCCTTCACAACACGCTTCAAAGTATCCTGGTCAAAGATTGGTAAAACACAAGAGTCATTAGACAAAACCTAACCATCAGTTTCAGTTCATAGGAAACAAGAAAAGCCAGAAGAATACTATAAGAAACTGAATACGGAACAACATACCAGAGGAGGAGCAATGCATTCTCCATACACAATAATGCGCAATCCATAGAAAGCTCCATGGCCTGTTCTCTCCCTCAACTCACGCCACTTCCTTGGAGCCTCTAAGTTTATTGCACCATCTTCACTGAGGCCATTCTTGTGCCATTCATAAGACTCCTCTGCCAAGAATTTTCCTGCTTGATTGCAAGCGCTTAAATAATCTGTTTTAAGAATCCACCTGCACTCAGAAAAAAAGTCAAATTCAACCATTTGGTTCAAGAATGAAATAGTGATGCATAGTTGTGAAAAATCTGATTGATAGATTTTTGAAAGAAATAGAGAGCCAAGTTTTTGAAGCTAACAAATGTGGTACCTTCCAGATGCAGCAGCAGCGAAAAACTTTTCTGTCCTACGTATTGGGTCTGGGGCAATGAAATGTGTTGCCTGGTATGACCATTGATGAGAGTCTCTGCAAAATTTACCTTTCAAACGCCTAATAACTTGCTGAAATTCTTTCCTCTGTAATTTATGGCCACTTAGTATAAAACATACAGGATCACTGTTCAATCTATTGACAACCTTTTGTGCTGGTTGTGTGCTAGACTTAACCTTCTGGGAGATATTTTTGGTCTTCACTGTTTTTTTCTTGGGTTTAACAACTGATTCACATGCAATCTCCTTGCAACCAATTGGGCTGGTCTTCTCGGCTGCGAGGGAATTTTCTACTTTAGAAGATGCTTTAGTGCGGTTTGTTTTGGCCACAGGGTGTGGCACAGAATTCTCCTTTTCATCATCTTTCTCCTCAGCATTCTTTCCAACACTATTATCTTCCCTGACCAATTCATTTTCGGATTCAGAAGGAACAGTCCTCATCTTGGCTTTACCAGAAACTTGTTTCTTCCTTTTACTAGCTTTTGTTTTCAGGCCATCATGCTTCAAACTGGATTCAGCCAATTCAGAGTTCTGGCTACCAGCTGCCCTCTCAGGATCAGTTCCATCTGTCGCATTCACATTCCCATGTACATCCACCTTAAAATCTTGTCTGACATGTTCCATTTCTCCTACTGTATCTGCTTTACCTGTCATTTCAACCAACTCCGACTTCTCTTTCCCAAGTGTGTTCTCTGTATCTTTCTCATCTTCCTCATCTGGAGCTTGTGTTTCATCATCCATGAACTGAGTCTTACTGACAGTAGCATCCTGAGTTTTTGTGACAACTTCTTCAACCACATCCTTTGCTGCTTCAATGTTAATAGCTGAAGGGGATGTCTCACCAGCACTCTTATAATTAGCCTTCCCTTTATCCACAGTCAAGCAAGCCGTAGAATCAATTTCAGAGGCAGTTTTATTTGAGTAGATAGAACCTTTTCTGTTAGCAATATTACTCTGCTTTGGCCTAGAACCCAAGGTCTTTTTGCCAAGCGTCTTCTTGCTAAGTGGTTTTCCCACCAACTTATCACTTCCTCCTTCAAGCATATCCAAGGTAGCAGGGTTATGGGAATTTTCCATCTCCAGTTTCCTGTCATCAAAAGAAGGAAATTCAACATCTTGTTGCTGATGCTGTGGATCTCCAACCTCTTCCACACATCTACCCAGCCCAGAATCTCCAATACTTGGTCTGCTAGCTGAGGTGGGCTCTCTCAATCCCTTGATGGACGTTTGGGGTGACTTTTCATTCTGATTTTGCATATCTGGCTTGCTTGTCAAGGTGGACTCCCGGTATCCCCTGCAAGACATGTCGGGTGACTTCTTACCAGTATTATTTTGTCTGTCCTCAGCAGATAAAGTTAGAGATGAAGGATCATTTGACACGGACTTGGTTGCATCGGTAGCACTTGAGTTTTGTACAATATTCTGAGATCCTGTTCCATACACTGTGCCATTATTAGTCTGTAGCTCCCATTCAGTTTCAAGTGCACTCCCCTTGATGCTAGCTTTTGCATCATGACTCATCTTTTGTAATTTAGGGCTACTGGAAGAAAGTTTTAATGTTCTCTTCTGAGGCAATATACCAGCAGAGTCCTCCCCACCATGACGCAAATCACTTCCTTTCCAAGGGGATTCAATAAAAGAACTGATTCTTTCCTCTGGCTGCTGCATTTTAGAGGAAGAAATGGCAGGTACATCCTCGAGTACTGTAGCCTGAGGAGAACCACTACTATTGCCTGATTTCTCTCCTGATAAATTTGGGAGTGTAGACTTTACTGGCGATTTTTTCCTTGTGTAACTTATTGCAGTAAACTTCTCATCAGATAAAGACGGGCTCTTAGAGGTAGATGCCAAGTTATTGAGTACCTCCATAGTTTTTGGGCTTCTCTGCTGACGGTCAGCTAACATAGCAGGGGTAGCATTCCTGAGAACACCAGAGTCCTGAAATGCATGTAGCTGAGGAACATCAAAATTATTGAAGCTTGTGGCTTCATGAGATTTGCCAGGCATCAATGAAGTTTCCTTGGTATTTGGTGAATGTCTGGGCATACTTGAAGTTGGCTTAACAGCTGACTTAGGCAACTCATTTGAACTGAGTATTCCACTCTTCAAGTTATGGGGGCTCCTATGCAAACTTTTTTGTCCAGATTGCTTAGATGTAGTTTCTTCAGCTTCTTCTTCAGAATCTTTAGCTTCAGCTTCCATCATCTCTAACTCATAACCACTGTTAAGATGAAGAGATTAGCTTACAATTGGGTACACTTTATAACAAAGCAATAATGAGCAATCCAGTAAGGATATTGACATGCAGCATGGAGATTCATGGAAAACTTGAAATACAAGGAAAGCAAACTCGGTTCTCAGTTACATGCTTGCAATGCAAAACCATATGCACAGTAGGAATGTTACAGAAACAGTGACAGCATTCTCAAAAAGATCCTTACCTCTTGCTATAATTAGCTTCTGGAAGAAGTTCCCACTCTCTTAAGCTGCATAAGAGGAATAAGAGATCAAACAATAGCATAATAACAGTTTGAATAGAGAATCCAGATTTCTGGTTACCAGCGAAAATGTATTTCTGGAAGCTTTTTATAAGTTGTATTCATGACGTAAAACATCAAACTTACCAATCTTCCAACCAACGGTGATTAACAAGCTTTATCTTCCTGATTTTCTTAGCAAGTTCATACTTTTCACCTGCATAAAATTGACAAGAACTATTAAAAGATTAATATTTAAGGTAGATGCATACACAAATAAAAGATTAGAAACCTCTTCTCATGTGACATTTATTAAGGATAGAAAACAAGCATTGGTCATCTTTACAATTTTATCTATAGCAATGACCATTGGAAGGGATAAACAACTGTAGGCTCCTAAATTAAACTTAAATTAATATTAGTAAGATAAAATAGATAAATTGTCAAGGGAAATGAGAAGGAGGTATAACACAAGAATTGACAGGAAAAATGAAAGATCAATTCAATGGGGAAGAGACATAACAAGAGAAAGCAACAAGAGATTGATAGATAAATATGATCAGCACATAGTCCTTAACACTTATGCAGTTCATGATATCTAACATATGGTAAAGAAAACACAGAAAGCCACACCTTCAAATTTATAGCATATCAGATGGGTGACTTTGTTAGCAACTAAAGGCTTAGAAAATTGAGCACCCATCAAGCTAACCATTGTCTGCAAACAAAGAAGTAAAATTATAAGAAACATTTTAGTCATCATTCAAAGGAACAAAAGCATAAAGAAATTGTTTTATGAGCAATAAACCACAAGAGTAAAGAAAGAGATCATACCATAATGTCATCTCGATCTTGCCTCTGATAACCAGTCAAACATATAATCAAATTTTCAGCACCAGGAATTCCATTCAAATCTCTAAGAGGTTGGTACATAACCTGTCCAAAAACGATGAAAATTTCACAATTTTACAACAGAGGATAAGTAGTTCAACTATTTACTACTTGAACTGAAGTAAAACTCACGGAAGTAGCATCGACCGCCATTCCAATATCAAAACTATGATCAACCCATAATCCAGTGACGACTGTTTTGCCATCATTTCGAGCAGCAACACATATAGGATCATCCTACATTAACATTTAAAAGCCGAATTTTCAGCATTTAGCTTTTGTAAGTTACCCAAATAAAATTAAAAAAAAAAAAAGCAAGTGCCATTGGGTTAAATTAAAATTGAATACTTACATAAACAATCTTATCAACAATCACATGAGTGCAATTCTGGCTATCGCCCACGCCGCCGCCGCCAATGAGCTTTACCCGAACCTTCACAATTTTGAACAATAAATCAAAAATGAATTATCATCACCAAAATTTTAAATTTTTGCTCAAATGTGAACTTCAATCAAGTTACGAGTAAGAAGTAGAGAGCTTTAAAGAAAAAGAAATTATAAAATATAATGCAGGGGGCAGCCAAAGACCTGGCGCTCGTCGATGGAATCAAACCCGAAAAGGCAAAAACGAACGCCGAGAAATGTTTTCGAGGGAGTGTCAGATTCCAGCATTGAATCGAAACTTGGCCTTAAAAGACTGTAATAAAATTAGGGTAATAGAAAAAGAAAAAGGGAGATTTCAATTGAAGAAGAGAAAAATGGACGTAAAATAGCCCGTGGAGGTGAGAAAGAGCAATTAAAAGGAGGGTCTTGAGTTGGGTTTAGAAACTTGCCGAGGAAGAGTGAAAATAGTGAGACTGAAAATTAATTTGGGGGGAGGGAAACCTTTTTTTGCTTTTCCATTATCAATTCAACTTTTTGGTGCAGTGGCGGGAGATGGAAAAGTCATGATTGAAAGCGGTGTCTCCACGTGGCCCTATGAAGGAATACGAACTCGACACGTGTGGTTCTTGGGCTTTGAACTGGGCTGTTATCAGTCTATCACCGATTTTAGAAGGCAGTAGAGCTCTGTTTTCTGGCCCAATGGCTATAAACGAGTGGGCTGGGCTAACCCAATTTCTTCTCTCTTTTTCCCCAGCACTTCTTCTTTTTTTTTTTTTCTCTCATTAATTCTGTTTGAAATTTTTTACTTTGTAGTTTTTTTTTAGTGGATTTACTTTGTAGTTTGTACTTTGTACTGTCATCAAATTATTTTTTTTTTGGCCATCCATCATCAAATTAGATGGAGTTTATTATTATTAGTATTACCTCAAAAAAACCATGGAGTTTATTATTAGTGTCTATCTTTAATTTTGATTATCTAATATTTACCAAGATTTGCCTTTCAATTTTCATCTCAAAACAATATTTAATCTACAAGATTTTTGCTTTAAAAGAAGTGAGAAATGTTCAAATGTATATTATTTATAATTATCAAATTAATGTAGCATTTAAGAAATTCTATTTCCTCTCTTTTTTCCCTTTTACCAATTGAATTGGTACTTTTTTTTTGTTGAAAAAATTAGTGCTTTTATATCCTAATGAATGTACAAATATTAGTACACTCTATAATGACTTTTAATATAATAGCTTTTTTACTATACTCTAGGTATTCGATAACCATATTAAATTTCGACTAAAATGAAATTAAGTTGTCTCTATTCTTCTTCTTCTTTAAAAAAAAAAATTGCCTCTGGTGAGAGGAAGCTTTTAAAATTTCTTTTGATCAAATCAAAGGAAACTTTTAAGAATAATCCCTTTCAACTGGATTCAAAATATTAAAAAGTTGAATTCTTTTTTAGTAGTAGATTCATTCAACCAAAGAGTCCAGATTACGAAAATTAAAATTAACGTCTTAATAATTACATGAAGATCAAATTATATTATCATTTTTAACAAGACAAGATAGAGATTACTCCCAACTTAGTAGTGACCAAGAATTTGTTGTACTACTACTACATTTACTAGACTGCCAAATAAACCAAAAAGTTGGAAATTTATTTATGGATGCCAGATTGCCAGTCTTATTGAGGAGCCGGCCGTTGTGTGGAATAAAGGAAGCGAAATAGTACGAAAATAACCTCTCTAATCAAATGATGGACCGCGTTTGATACACAGTTTCAGTCGATTGACCCGTAAATCGCACGAGTTAGAATGGCAATTTGGTAACTCTGCATATAATAAAAATGCTAAAAGTAATAAATTTCATAGAAAAATCTACCAACTACCACCAGGCACCAACTGGCTAGCCAGCGTTGAAGAAGAAGAGCGGTAACATTTCTTCACCAATTTTTTCTAGTAGAATCGGAGAAATGGCTTGGATAACAAGATTTTTGACGGCGGTGGCTTTCTTAGCCGTCGGAGTAATATTATCGCCGGAGACCTTTGGATCGGACGGTCCAAATTCACCCAAACTCTCTACTTTCATTAAGCTAGCTCATCTCCTCAGCTTTTCAACCGCCTGGGGCGCTGCCCTTTGGGTCACTTTCATCGGCGGTATCATCATGTTCAAGTACGAGTTATTCTCATCCATAATCTCTTTAATTTCCCAAATTTAGAATCTTTTAGGTTTAATTGATCATGGTTTCTTTAATTCCCATTAGGAATTTGCCAAGGCATCAGTTTGGTAATCTACAAAGCAAGATGTTCCCGGCTTATTTCTCGATGGTTGGAGTTTGTTGCGCTATAGCTGTTGCGGCGTTTGGGTATTTGCATCCGTGGAAGTCCGCCACGACTGCGGAGAAGTACCAGCTTGGGTTTTTAGTCTCTGGTTTCGCTTTCAATCTCACCAATTTGTTCGTTTTTACTCCAATGACCATTGAGGTAATTTAATTTATCTAATTGCTTGTTGATCATAAATTTTTATTTCAGTTTTGCCATGTCAATTAATAAAAAACTTCAAATTCAATTTAACTGCTAGGGTTCAGCTGATTGGGATTAGAAAAGGAAAACCTTCTAAATAAGTTTCTGGTCTAAAAGGTTAATTAGGTTGAAAGTGCTTAATGTTGAGAATTTAGATTGTCTTACTGATTTTGAGAAGTATCAGTTGAAAGGATGTGGATGCTTTTGGTAAATTCATAAGATTCAGTTAAATGCTGCATTTTAAAACTAAATGGGTTAGTCAGTTTGGTGTTGACTTTTCTGAATTAAAGTTAACATGTGCAACATTGATATGCTTTGATAATTTAGATGATGAAGCAAAGGCACAAGGTTGAGAGAGAACAGAACATTGGTGATGAAATTGGATGGACAAAGAATCAAGAAGTTGCCAAGAAAAATCCAAAGCTTGCAGCCATGAACAAGAAATTTGGAATGATTCATGGGTTATCTTCTCTTGCTAATATTTTGGCCTTCGGCAGCCTTGCCTTGCACTCATGGTACTTAGCTGCTAAGCTCAATCTGTAGTTTGGAATTCACATTTCCTTCCACATGGGAAGTTTGAGTGTGTCCCTTTTGGCTATAAACTGAGTACCTGTACTTTGTCGTTCTCTTAGATAAAGTGTTGCAACTGTTCCTGCCAGAATTATGTAAAATCGAACGAAGTATGTCAATAAAAAGGATTACAGTCTTGTCAGTTTCAGTTCACCCAAAATAATCTGCTAAGTTTACATGGTTTTTCCTGTCAAGTGGATCAAAGTAATGTGTAGGTTGTATTTCGTTTTGCATTTATAAATAGCATCATCATTTGGGGTTTCTGGCCTTCAATTAACATCTTGCTGGAAACAACTCTTACCTATTTAGCAGCATGGCTGCTTTTGTTGAACAAAAACTTGCTCCATTAGAACAATGGAATATCTTGGCCACCATCCAACCTTCCCCTGCTGTTGTTTTCGGCTTCTGCAGAATGCATTCTTAAGAAGATAACTATCTTGCATTTCGTTGGTTTTTGTTTATTTTCACTTTTCATGCATGGAATGGAGGGAGAGGGATGATTGTTGCAAGTTTGTGGCAATCCTACCTACCTGAGTGTGACCTCGGAGGTCTTCAAAAGGAAAAATATCATTGATATTCTTTCATCACTTGGTTTTTGATGGTTGTGAATTTTAATCACCAGCCAGATTATGAACTTTAGGTTGAGAATCATACTAGTGTTAACAATACACTCTAGCCAAAAAAGGGTTAACAATACACAAATGGGTGCCCCCAAGACAAATGATTTGAAGTCAGGTCAGGGTTGGTGGGTTTCTATAAGTTGCATTTCATGTTTCCAACACAACCGTTTTGGCACCAAGTTTGGTTTGGATTCTGGGAAGATAATCATTGGGCCTTATATCAAAAAATTATTCTCTAATGCTTTGCTTGGGACTAAACATGAAGCCTAAGTCCCCAACTATTACCCCAAGTAGGCAACTATTGGGGTGCCCGCGCTAGTTTAAGATCATGGCACGGAACGGCCCAAAAAGAAAAAGAAAAAATGAGCTGAAAGCCTGAAACCCTCAATGTTAGAGGAAGTAGACTGAGTAACAGGGAAGTTCTTACACTCATTTCTCTCCCGGGGCCCTTTTCCCCGATTTCATTTTGGGCCTCAATTTGAATCCAAATTATTATTATTATTATAATATAATAATAATAATCGTACACGACTAAAGACTTTGAACAAAGGGGAGAAATATAAGGTTTAGGAAAGGAAAGGAATAGAGTTGTCCACAGTCCACACTAATCTGTTTTATCCTTCTTGGTTGCCCGCTACCCCTAGGACCCTCCCTCCCTCCCTCGCTGCCTCACCTATTTAGGGAAAAGGAAACATGGCCGGTTGGGTTGCTCTCTATCTGCACGGAACACCACCTAAACCTATCGCTAACCACACGATTAGTAGGCTAATAGCCCGATTAGTATTAATTAATCATCTAAATCTTAGGCATGCAAACTGCAAACGTTAATTAATTAGCAGTAAAGCAAATTAAATACTTCAACTGAACTTTACTTGTTACTTGTCTAATAGTAGTATACTAGTATTAATATTTCGTACTTAATTAATTTCCTTTCTCGTGTACTTGTTATTTGTTAATATATAGTGGTCCTTCCTAATGCAAACATAAAATGTTTCGTTTGATTTTTCTTCCCCACTCAATTCATAGCTATTACCAATCTTAAGTCACATGCATTCATGATGTTTTGGCATCTATATATAGCAAAAGTTTGGTCCACGTCCCACTTTAATATTTTCCAACGTAATTCTTCCAAAGTCGATAACTCCGAAGCAAATCCCGCACCGCACGTAAACACTGTTGCGAGTTGCGACGCGCGGTTACGGCTGAAATTTGCGAGATTTGGTCGAGTCTTTTTGGCAGCTTCACCCATAAACTGGTTGGATTGCTGACTTTTTGCCTTGTTGGATGGATAGGCACTTATAATCACAGCCATTTTGGACTTGGCTCTTTGGCCCCTGTGGGTGTGGGTGTGCCTGTGGGGACTCCTAATTTGTCTGTAGACGAACCTTTTCTTCGTGCATGGCTTTGTCCATTTCTTAAGAATCTGTTCCGTGTGAATCACCCATGTGCTCAATGTCACAATGTGGTGTGGTGGTCATTACTATCAAATTGGATGGCAAAATGGCTCAGACCATGAAGAAAAGAAAGGGACCTGGCCAAGGATTTGCTGATTCTTAATAGTGTTACTAATAATAATAATCAATATACAGTTTTTTCCCACTTTTGTAAGCATTAGATCCCAAAAAGATTTAACTTTGATTTGAGTATTTTTCAGCAAATTGCGTGCCCTCTTAAGAGTGATATTTTACTTGGCTGGTGACACATTTTGGGCATGATTCAATCATTGATGCACTGACTGAGAATGAGATATTTGTTGATGGCTAAGTAAATAGAGTCAGTTTAACATCCTTCTCAATAATTAAAGCACCCGCGAAAGCAAGATCTTTCTTCCAAGTTTCAATTATGCTCTACGTTGATTGATATCTCTTGGCCACGACGGTCCAGAAAGGCAAACTCTCTGACCATCATTTTCATGACCTAGCTAAAACGGTTGAGCTTCTGGGAAACTACTATACACAAGAAAAATCAATATTAACTACCAGTAAATCCAGGGCAACAAAATATAATTTGGATTTTTTTTTCCTTTTCATTTGCTATCGTTCATAATCAAATGTTACATCTCTCTCTATTATAGAAGTTGAAATTCTCATCTGATTTAAAAAAAATGATATAAGAAAAAGCTAACGTATTGTTTTGATTTTTCCTCTTCTAAATCAAATGAATAAAGAATCGTCTAACCACGTTGCTTGCCAGCCACATGCCTCCACCTGTACAATGCTTCCTACAAAGAAACACTATCATGCGCTATCGAATAAGCTGATCGAAAAAAAGTAGATCAGCGAAAACTGATCACGCTGTAAGCACCCAAGAGTAACAACTTGGCAGGGAACAAAAGAATAACCAGCAAATGCATGTGCTGGGAAGCAACCAGCTTACTGAACCGCTTCAACGACTCTCTCCCAGTTTGTAGAACGCCAGCAAAGTTGAACTGTTCTTGGTCTACATTGATTGTTGAAGTGGGTCGCCCGATTATGATACCGGCATTGATGCCACGTGGTAACACCAGGGGCCACCAGACCTTGCGCCGATGCTCTCTTTTGGCCTTCCTGATGCGGCTTAGCTCTTGACGGATCACAACTCGAACAGATTTCAAGTAAGAATTCATGTCGTGATCTCTCTGGATTGTTCCTTCGGAACCATATGCAGAGCGATCACTTAGGATCTCGAGTGGATGTGGTGAGTTGAAGAATATCCTCTGTGCAGCCCGGAGCAGCTTCTCTTCACTATCATCATTTGACAATGGACAGCTTAGAAAATATAGACCAGCTCCTGAAGGAAGAAGGTGATGATGTGGAGAGAACTTCTCATCTGGTTGTAAAATCAGAAGTTGCCCCATTGGAGCATACAATAACTTCTGTAGTCAAAGAAAATAAGGATTACATCAGAAACTTAAGTCCATGTTCTAATTAAGTTGCATCTTTCAATATGCATAAACATTACCTGATTACTGAGACAAGGAAGATGGCGAAAGTTTCCGTTAAGAGCCTTTAAAAGCTCTGCAACATGATTAGGATAATTGCAAGAGAAGGCTCGGGGAACAATGTCTCGGTGCATTGTGATTGCTTGAACATGACTTTTTGGCAACCCAAGTTTACGAAGTAGACGATCACCCCCACACATGACGCTTGGAGATCCAAACATTATAACAGGAAGCAAGGAAGAAGCTGGAACTTCACCTCTTATAAGCAACATGAGATTTAATAAAAGTGACAAGCTGCCACCAAGAGAGTGCCCGGTGAAGCGGAAAGTTGCACGCTTGCCATGAGACTTTAAGTGTGAACGAACTTCAGGCAGCATTTGCTCATACATGCCTTTAGCAGCCTCATATATACCTCTATGCACAAGAACATCTAGTCCCTACACGAAGTGATTGTAATACAATCATCAATAACAGAAATACATCATTGCATTCCTCTATGATATTAACCACATTGCAAAACACAGGCTCAGAATTCCTGATTCTCTTGTCTAAAAAAGTGTGTGAGTTGTCTTATGATGCAATTTCTCCGGACGAATCAAAACTAAACCAACTGAAGATTAGCAAGCAGCAAATCAACACATGTCAAGAAATTACCTCAAACTGAATAGGCTCAAAAAGTAGATTTGCCTGCCAAGATGCCAATGACTCGGATCCCTACAAATAGAAATCATAGCTTAGATCTTGTACAAATGAGACAAGCAATACAAATGAGTTAGATCTTGTGACTAGGTCAATGGCAATGGCATAAGAACCAGATGAATGTGTAAGGTCAGAATCTACAATGTAAAATGCATCAACTTAATAACCTCCCAATAGATCTGCAAGATTGCAACTCTTACATAAAAAGAGCATGCATTATCCCCTGTTATAACATGTGCAAGAATAATGTATTTATATAAAAATATAAAATTTAAGCATGGACGATGTTGCCCACCTGAATTACAAAGAATCTTGTAGCACTCTGATCATCGTCACATATAAACCACTCACAAGGTGATGAATGTGTTGAGTTCAAATCATCTGCAACAGCCTGCTTTACTTCTTCCTTGGCAGCAACGACAGCAGTCACAGAGTCTGTAGTTGCCATTAAAGAGGCCACATCAGAGTTCACCATATCAGCACTGTTGTCACTTCCACAGCCATCTTCAGATGAATCCTTACAGCCTTCAGGTTTTGGAGATTTGAATGGAAGTATGCTCCTTGTATGGGAATGCAAATAAGAAGCAGCAGAGGCAGCTATCTGATATGCAGCAGAGGCACTGATCCGGTGGCCAATGTTTTTCTGCTCGTGATCTTGTGTACCATCCTTTCCATTCCTTTCTGCCTCTTGATTCTCAGAGGACAGGCCAGTTTTCTCATGATTTTTCTCAACTTTCATTGCCATTTCTCTCTTCTCTATTGATGAAGTTACCATACGTAAACCGCGATATTTTAGGAGGTTTTCAGGCTGAATTTTATACCAAATGAAGATGGATGAGTGAAAAAACATGTTATTATTCTTCATAGGGAAATTAGAATTGCTGATCTCATAAACACAAGCTTCAAGAGATGTATATTACTAGTGACAACCTAAGGTAACATTTACAGAGAAAATTTCTCTTCAAGGATTAGATATATATATCAAGCACACCCACCTTCCATAGATGGAAACCCATAATCTCCCAAATAAATATATTACAAAACTTTCAATAGCTCCTTCATACACCAAAAAGCTCAAAAGGTTCACAAACTCAAGATGCAACCATTGAGTCAAAACCTCCCTAAACCCTGCTAAGATAGTACTAAATGAATACTTAACCAGCAACAAATTTGAAAACTGCAGAGCTACGGTTTCTTGTATAGCCAATTTGCTGACAAATACAATGTATGCACAAAAGGCTTCAGCTAGAATCCCAGGATCCCAGTTAGTCTTTAATTGAGAATTAAAACCTCTAATAAAGATCTTAACATATATAAGATTAAAATTTCAGGTTTTGTTGGATCCAGTCGAGATTTAATTAATTGATCTCAGGTCTTAGAAAACCCAGAAATGATCTCTAACTAATACCCATTCACAGAAACAATAAAACAAACAAATCTCGGACATTTTAAAAGGAAAAACAAAGGAAGAAACAATGAAGACGAACAAAAGCAAAATTTCAGGGCTTGTTAGTTGTTACCTTAATCTTTGGAATCGCATAAGCCAAGCTTCCAAGATACGACATTTGAGCGTACAACTTAGCCTCAGCTAAAGAAACCTTCCGCAACATCTTGGAAAACGTATGCTTATCAATTTCAATCTCCTTTTCTTCATTTTCGTCATCATCATAATCTTCAACTCTGCAGAATTCACAGATGCCTTCCTCCTCATTGACGACACCGTTTCCGTTGTCTTCTTCTTCGGTCTCCCTTCCTTCAACGACGCCTTTTCTGGCTTCCTCCTCTTCTCTCCACAATGACTTTACATGCAAAATCTTCAAAACCCAATTCTCATTTTGCCCTTCCGACGTCTCGTTCGTTTCCCGGCCATCCACGTTCTCCTCGTGCACATTTCTCTCCTCTCCGTTATTACTATTTTTATTATTGTTGTTGTTATTCTCCAACAAAACGGCGTCGTCAACAGCCATCCCGTTGTATCTTTTGTTATTTCCGGCCCACAATGATCTCAAAGGGTACCGAAACGAGAATCTGGGAAACGCCGTCTTCTGCGGTGGCACCGCCGCCGCCGCCGACGACGTGGATTTATTATCAACGGAAGAGCGGGCAACCGCACTGACTTGCGCTGGGTTAGTCCTAGTTTCAAGGGCACCAGTCACCGAGATCGCCGGTGCCATCCCATGAATCCCCGTTTTCAAACAAAGCCCGTCCATTTTGATCTTTCTCTCAAGAGGGTCCCCCTTCTGAGCTTCTTCTTAATTAGCTTCTCTTGAATCTTGAAATGGGTAAATTTTTATACAATATAGTTAGACTAAATAGAATAGTAAGTCGAAAAATACACAGAGAGCAATATGAGGCAGCAATCGCGGGAAGCAAGGCGATATGCCGTTAACTTGACCCAACAATCTTTGAATTTCAACAATGGTTTTCTTCTTTCTTCCTTCTTTCTTCTAACCTGTTTTCTCGTTTAAAATGGCTTCATTCAAATTGCTTCTTTATAGACAAAAAAATGAAAAAGAAAATGAGAGAGAGAAAGCTCTTTTATTAAGAGAAGCAAGAAAGGTTAGGAATTCGTTTGTTACCCAAACTGGTCACCAAACAAGGTTAAACGTTTATTTATTCACGTAAAGTATTTCCCTAATGAAGGAAGACTCTGAAACGACTGCGTTTTAGAGGAGCATTAGTGCGTATTTTCCTCGTGGGCACGTGCCATGGGAGCCTCGGCCTGAGGCCCATTGTCGGCTTTGCCCTCGCCGGCTCGCTCTTATTGGCTTTACGTTGGGGCGGAGGCTTTTTGTGGGGGCCCAGTAGCCTGACTCTGTTCTCAAAGTTTGTGGGGAGAATATCTACTTGCCACGTCAGAGAAATTCTGGATGAAGTAGAAATACGAAAACCAACCCGATGACGTGTCCGTAAAGTTCAGACTTCTTCTCTGTTCCGTAGATTTATCAAACAGTTCCCTTTTCCTTAACATTACACGCCTCCCACACGCTGCCAGCGATAGCCACCTGTCCCTCTAATTTCTTATATATTTATATATTTATTTATTATTTTAATTTTATTATATCTTCATTGAACTTATATTAGCCAAAAATATATAGAAATTACGTCTATATATATATATATATAGCAAGTGAACTAGATTCGAATTCACTTCTTTTCTTTGGTTGAAAATTTGAAATTCAAAATTGTCTTCCATTCTGTTACAAATTGTATTAATAGAGGCTGCTATATATTATGTTAGCATTATTATAATATAAAGAAAATTATGAGTGAAATTTAACAAAGTAGAAAGTACTAGACTACACATGGAAGATTGGAGGATTAACATGTGTGTTTTATAAAATAGATTTTAGTATTAATTACAAAATTAGTTGAAGAATGCAGTATGTGACAACTCCTTAATCCGCTTCTAGAATCTAAAATTTAGATTGACAATGTATCAAACAAGTATCTCATAATTATGATATGGTTATACAATTCACTGTCGGTGTAAAGTTTAAACTCTATAAGTAAGCAAGTTAAGAAGTTGACACATACCTTATTCCTTAATTAATTCAGTATTTAAAATTTAAAAAAAAAATCAAAGACATATGTCAATCCTGAAAGCACGAATGTGTAACCTATTAAACTCCACCAAAAGTGTATCATATAGTTGTGTATATATATATAACACTTCTCTTATATATTAATGGAATATATTGATGAAAATTGATACTAGTTAGTATCCAACATTTCACATCTTAACTTTAAAAAATGTATAATTTCAAAATCAGATGGCGTTGCATACCAAGCGCAAAAGATGCATGACATTGTTTGAGACCTATAATAATATTTTATAGTCAAAATAATTTCACTTTATAGTAGAAGACGACGTACGATATCCATAAAACTTATAAATCCAAATGAAAGATATTAATGGAAATTGAGATATATATATATATATATCTATATATAGTCAAATAAAGAACATCACACATTCCGAAAATTCAAAAACTGCTGAAAATGTATGACTATAATACTTCAATATATATATTTGATGTTACAAATGACATGGATATATACTATATGGAGTATTAATTTGCATGTGTGCCATGCCGTAAGCAATCATCACACAGAAATTAACTACCTCATTAATATTTGGTTAGAGTTCAATTAACCCTAAACTTAATGGAGTATGTTGTTGTACTATAGTAGAAGTATAAATGAAGTACATAATTTGAATAAAATGAAAGGTGGGCATCGGCATTTTAGGTGAGAAAGTAGCGCCATTAAATCTAGGGTTAGACTTGTAAGAAGCGTCTTAAGTAGGTTGGATATGAATGGACCATCTTCCTTCTCCTAAGGAAGCCGATTGTATTGGCGGTGACGACTTAGGGCCACACATGAAAATTGAAAAAAAAAAAAGAATTTATTTCATCGGTTAATTAGGCTTATTGTAGTTTTAATTAATAGGATAAAAAGATTATGTATTCCATATGGATTTTATTACTTCTTCCAACCTTAGTGAATTGGATAACAGATAAACCAGCAAATTATGATGACAAGTTAAGAGAGTTTGACGTGTTGTGTTTATTACGTAAATATTGTTTATCTATACAACACCCATAACATTTTCTGTTCAAGAAATTATTAAGTACTACAAGATGAAAGTCGACCAATTGGCTTATCATTTTAATGTCAAATTAAATTATGTAAAATCAGTAATAATATAAACTAATCTTTGTTTGTTATAAAGAAGCTACACGGTGACTTAAGAGTTAAGATTATGTGATGTAAATGGAATCATTAGTATGTTGCTTATTAATAAACCAAAACAGAATTTTCCAGTAATATTTGCATTTTTTTTTCTAAAGTGAGATTATCTTTCGTCACCAAAAAATTAATTAAATGCCGCTTTTTCTTTATTCTTAAAATGAAAAAATTAACTAAAAACTTAAAAAGGCATTAACTCATGACCTTCCCCCGTCTTTATATACCTTAAGATTTTTACTTTCGGCCCAACGTGTCCTAAAGTCTAAACTAAGGTATACGAAAATAAAGGAGCAATAAAGAAGTTGGCCGACCAGAAAAAGCGGCTGAAACTTGATCAATCAATATAATGAAGGAAAATGGAAGCCCAGCCCAAGGCCTCAAGCGGCGTAGCTGGCAAATTTACGGTAGACAGAGACGGTCTAGTTTCGAAGCCCAATACAAAAGAATCCTCTCCCGTGTTTTTTTTTTTAATGAGGGAAAGAAATTACTGAAAAAATTACATAAAATAATTAAATGGCTCTAGGCCAGACTACTTCAAAGGTATCTGCTGCAAGCAACGATGTAAGTTCCTGTGAGGAGTATCAAAGACATGAAGACCCAGTAAAAGATGATCAAAGTGAATAGCCATCAAATCCGCACATCGGTTAACCTCATGGACGAGCAAGAAGTTCTTGAATTGCAGAGAGTATGAGTTATAGTGCACTTCCATGGACGAGCAAGAAGTTCTTCCATTCCCGTTCTTTATATACTACTATATATGAGAACGAATGAGAGGGCAACAAATTCTGAAAGAAAAATACTTGAGAGCTAATGATAATCGTCCCTCTAACATAACAAATTCCGAAGGTTGCTCGGTCTTGGAGAAAGGTTTGAAATGGAGAGTTGGCGATGGTTTCCGTATTAGATTTTGGTATGATAAATGAATAGAAGGGAAAGCTTTAGCTGAATTCACTATGGACAGTATGGATATTGCTCACCCAAGAAATGTAGCAGCTTGATTTGGATCTTTGACCCCGTGTACCTTCAAAAAAGAAAAAGAATGGCCCAGGAATAGGTTCGAATTCCATTTTTCGGAGAGAAAAAGGAAAAGAGAAGAACAATAGAACATAAGGCTTTTTGGAGATGCAGATTTTTGATAGAAGAGAGGCAACAAAAGTAATTACAGTAGCAACTCCTCATCATTGATATTAACTACAGTATGTTTCTCAACACAAAACAAGAAACGAGACCGATGATAATGTCTCGTATGAGCCAAAAAATATATCACTATGCTAAGCAAGCCCCTCCAAATTGCTGGACAATTGAACATATTAGAGCCAAAACATTTTCAGACAACTGCAAGCTAATTTGTTAATGGGGGGAGGAAATTGGTAAAAGGGTAAGAATGAAATTAGAAACCCTCCGAGATTTCCTAGTTTCTATGTATCCTCGTCATGTTACAAAGGGAACTTCTTAGGACCCCAAGAAGAAAAATCGTACCCTCTAATCCTAGCCAAGAACTGCCTTGATTTTGGCCTTCTGGTCCTCCGTCAGCGACGAGGGGAACAAAACCTCATAGGTAACATAGAGATCTCCTTTCTTGTTGCTAAAATGCAATGGCATTCCTTCTCCTTTGAACTTCCTCACCTCCTTGGGCTTGGTAATGCCCTGAATATGGATATAAAGATTATTCCCTAGATATATTGATGTTTGTTTTCTATTTTTGCATCATCTACTTGTTAACTGAGAAAAACAAAATGAAGCTGAACGGGTTATGTCAGGCTTACCGTAGAGCCAATGTTCACCAAATGGTCATCAAGGTGCTTGATGGTCTTCTCAAAACCAACAAGAGCTTGAACCTAGAACAAAGTCAGGAAATGAAAATTAGTTCATACTTTTCCAGTTCAAAAGAAGATAAGACAAAAGGTTGAGACAAATACAGATATCCTCAAAAAGGAGACTTACAAGTGTTATGGTAACAGTGGTATGCAAGTCTTTGCCTTCCCTCTTGAAGCGATCATGAGGTGCTGTGCGAATGCGGAACTGCAGAAAATCAACAGTCTTCTGTTAGCAACAAACAGGACATATTCCAGAATACTAACCGAAAGCCACATAAACTTCTATCCAAGGATCGTGAACTGAATGAGACCAAGCCATTGACATTGCCCCAGTAAACAGCACACTAACTGGATCATATGGAAGGATTTTGGAAAATTTTCTAAAATTGTTGCAGACTAACCTTCAAATCTCCAGGTTCTCCATCTATTATAGGCTCACCATCTTCATAAAAAACCACCTCCTGTAAATGCAAAGAAAAAAATTAATCCAAATCCAACAAGAAGATTGACTAGCTGAATACTCTAACTCCTAGTATATAGTGTAAAAACATAACAAGAAGATGATGAAAAGCACAACATCCGGCAGGAGTTGTATGATATCTAATGAACGAATCTGCATAATAACAATGTGACCCCGTTTAAATGTGACACCAGAGAATCCCTCAAGGGATTTACAAACACAACTACAAACTTACTTGTCCATCTTGCATTCCTTTCTCAATATCAACTGTGACAAAATATCCCTCCCGTTCATATTTGACATTTTGGCACTGCTCGCAAACCTGAGAAAAGAAAATTGGAGAATACGTATAAATGCTTGGTAATAGCACCGTAAGACATGCAATCTTGATACAATAAAAAGCCCAGGAAACAGGATAACAAAAACAATAATATGTAACTTAAAATATCAAAGTGAAAGAAAAAAGATGACGCCACCATACCTGTTCAGTCATCTGTTGGAACATCCCTGGACCAATTTGCTTATGATAGACCTCATTTCTGCAGTTACAGCGTCTTTTACCTGGAGCTGGCTTTATAACGTTTTTCTCCCTCCAAACCTGGTGAATTCCAGATCTAGGTTACTTTTTGGCCACATTAGAATATTGGAGGATTGAGAAGGGGGTAGAAAGAAACATGCAAGCACCCCATAGTAGGTCCTTCCATTTTCCCCAAAGGCTCAACTTAAGGACACAAAGGGAAAAAGTACACTCTGTGCCTACTATCACTGCTTCACTATAATTTATCCTACTTAACTTGGATCTTTGGGTTCCAAGGAAACCATGAAAAAGTAAACAAATAAAAATAGGTAAAACACAAATAATTAGTTCCCAATGGCACCCTAAGTAGCAGCTCTGGCTTTTGCCCTGAGAGCTGATTTAACAAGGCTGCCAAGGGGGATACTGATCTAGCTCCTAGATAATCCGGGTCTGAGTACAACATGGCTCAATATGCAATTATGCTTAAGTAGCTCCTAGATAGAGGCCTTGTAGCTGATAGACAATTAAGTTTGAGGGAGGAATCTAGATTCTAGCTTTATCATTTGCAAAGGCTACACAAAATACACAAGTTAGGTAAGTACCAATTGAAAATTTTATGTATTATTAGATGGATATATGATTCCTAGCCTAAGTTAATATCATGAGAAAGCATGAGGGTATACAGATATGGATTCGTTACAAATGTTCTTCCTAAGTTTAGAATGTTCTATAATATGCATATGTTAGACTAACCAACTTATCTATGATATAAAATAGGTTACAAGCAACAATGAGCAAAAGTTTTGGGCTCAACACTAGTCAAGATAACCAAAAGATGATGAGTTACAGTTAGAGATTAGCGTATATGTAAACAACTCCCACCAAAAGACATAATTCCTCACCTTAAGAGTACCTCCCATGTACAAATCTTCCAGTGTTGCTTCCAATTCAACAATTACATCATCACCCTTTATAATTCTCTCTTCCTCTTCGGCAGGGCCTCCTCCAAAAAACCTGGAGAAAAGCTCCACCTTGTCAGCAATAGTAGGTGGTTGAATTCAATGTAAACTAAAAGTGAATACTCCTCGAAATTAATGCTGGCCTCATAAACTAATGAATATATAATTAGGTGGAATGGTGTTGATGATTTCAGCAAAATCATCCTTATATTTAACATAATCATCATTAGAGTCTAGGTTCTAACTTTCCACTATAGAGAGCTAGAAATTGGTAAGCATACCTAACATAACCTAAGATGCATTAATAGACTCCTGAATCGTGGGTACAATGCCAGCTCATAACGTACCAAGTTTATCCTCATCATAGCATTTCAATTACTACTAGATCATTATCAACATAAATTAAGCTAATGCCATATCAAATATCATAGATAAAAAGATCAAACTTGAAAATCTTACGAGCTGAAAATGTCCTGAATATTGACCCCCATTCCTCCTCCTCTGCCTCCACTGGCGGCATGCTGCTTCAGGCCCTCCTCTCCATACCTATCATATATACCCCTCTTTTCGCTATCCGATAACACTTCATAAGCTGATCATTCATTCATCAATCGCAATGGAAACCAACTAATGAGAAAACTAATTAATTCCGTCAATCAAAATATTTTTTCAATACAAGACAAGATGTTTACCATTGTTAATCTCAGCAAATCTCTTATTGGCCTCTTCATTACCGGGGTTCTTATCGGGATGATACTTCAATGCCAGCTTCCTGTACGCTCTCTTGATCTGCTCATCCGATGCTCCTTTCGGCACTTGTAATATCTCATAATAGCTTTTCCTGGATCAAATCACCGAACAAATTTCACATACATATATAATTTATAAACGCCATTTCCATATAAAAAGAAAGAAAAGAGAGAGGCGCGTACCCTGCAACGGCGTCAAGCGTGTAAGACAAAACGAATAACAGAAAAAGTAGCTTCGTTCTTGGAAGCGCCATGGATTTTCAGATCAGAGGAGAGAAACTGGATATCTCTCCGGAACTTCCCCAAATGTTTACAAATTCTTATCAGATCTTCGATATCCAAAAAGCAAACTGTTCGTTTCTTTCCTTCTTCTTAAGCTGATTGTTGGCTCTGCTAATTCTTGTTAATGGATCGTTTTTTCAGTTTGAATGCTTCGGAGGTGAGCTATGGCTTTAAAACTTTGAAGTTTTGAAGTTTTGAAGTTTAAAATCAAACGACACAACAGCCTAAGGAAAGGAAACAGGAATAAACGACTTGACTTCGGGACTAAACTTTTTTTTGCAACGTGTTCCTGTGAAAATTGGCCAATGAGCGTAAGCTTGTAGTTGTTTCATCCAATAGGATATCGACACGTGTAAATATATCGTCTTCCCCGGGTCGCAGACCTGGTTTCCTGGAAAAAAAAAAGAAATGGGAAATTGATTGATTTTAACATAAACCAATTTTTTATAACAGTTCACGCTACTTATTCCAAACGGTGCCGTTTTGATATTTGTAGGATAAGTAAAAAGCCTCAATCGAAATTTTGCTATGGGCTTTATCCCGAAACCTCTCCCGTAAATGGGCTTCGAGTAATGGTTACGTTTGGACCGAAATATGTCCCTTTTAAAAGACACTTCCTTACAGTTACAGGTAAAGGTGGATGTGGACCTAGCCACTATTGGGCTTTGGCCCCAACCCTGGCTTCTAATTTGGTCCATACTGAATGGGCCGTAATAGGTCTATTTTTATTCCTCCTACATCCAATCTAGAATTTTAATTTTTGTTCTCACTTTTGGAATAAAATTTTTGAGTGAGAAAAAGACAACAAGAATAATAATGCCCTGGAGCAGCTGAAAATGCAAACTGGATTCCAACTTGGTTCTTTGCCAGTTAGGTGCTTGGGAGTTCCACTTAACTCAAAACGGCTTTGTAAAAAAGATTGTTTAGCTCTTTTCGACAAGGTAGCAAAGAGGATATCTTGCTGTTCAGCTAAACATCTATCATATGGAGGACGTTTGTAGCTTATATAGTCAGTTTTATGTAGCCTTCTTAATTTTTGGTGTCAGTACTTCATACTTCCACAATTCGTTATAGATAAACTCAATCAGCTTTCGGAATAAAGTATGCATTCTCAAGAACCTATAGCTTATTTACATCAAAGCAAGCTCTAGGGTATTTTAGGTACACCTTTATATTCTGAAAGGCATGAGCATTTTGAGTATCCCACTGTTGCAGAGATATAGTTGGGGTTTCAATAAGCCACTGCAGCTGTGAAGTTTGGTTCCACACTTCATACTTGTTGATGGCTCTTGGAGGCTTCCAAATTTCACTTATAAAATTGCTTTGGTTTTGATGAAATTAGAACTAAATCAACCAAAGTTCCCTGGCAGAGGTTGAGTTTGTTTCAAAACCATGTACCCAAACACTCTTTAATCTCTTGGATGACTATTCAAGACAGATTGTCCACTCGCTCACGCCTTAATGAATGGGGGATTGCTATTGCTGATTTGAATTGCTTATTTTGTCATCAACATGTGGAGACTAGAGATCATCTCTTCTTTACCTGTAAGTTTTTAAATCGAATTTGGTCAAAAGTTCTCACTAGATTTGGCTTCTCACGTTCAGCAGGTGATTGGCATTGTGAGAGTCAATGGGCAATTACAGGGCTTAAGGGTAAATCTCTTTTGACTGTCATTCTTAATATTGCTTAGAATGCTTATTGCTACGGCCTTTAGAGGGAAAGGAATACCGGATACTTCTCACAGAAAACTCAATCAGAGAAAGCTATTTTTCAGCATATTTATGAAATTGTTCATGGTGGATTACATGGTTTGGATCATATTAAAAAAGATTATATCAATACTCTTCTTAGTACTATATGGGAAACTATACATTCCCCAACTCCTATGATGTAATTTGTAATTGTAAGACTTGTTGCTGCTTTGTAGCATTTTAACCTTGTACTGACTTGCAGCTTTGGTGCTTACTTATCAAAAATAAATAAATAAATAAATAATACCCGTGAACGAATCCAAAAATTAATTAAATATACATATTTCATTCCCACCATGAATAAAATCAAAACATAACATGCCATAAAAAGCCAAATCATTGGTTCAGGAAATAATAATCTATGTCCGAGGTATAAAACTAAAAATACTATAAAAATAATATAATAATAATACTTTATACTTTACCCGTGAAAATTCAAAAGTTTCATCATTGATCATAAGGTGCTAAGGAAGCCAAAATAAGGAATCTTTTTTTTTTTTTTTAAGGTAGCAAAATAAGGAATCTGATTGGTTTCCAAAGTATAGTGAAAAAGAAAAAAAGAAGACGGGCAATGGGCAATGGACCCCCCCCCC
>AWWV01012856.1:0-41619 GCA_001974805.1 Corchorus capsularis
TATAGACAAATACATGCATTTCCTTTTTTTAGAAAAACATTAAATCAAAGTATACTAGAACTTCCCGGCCGCGCTTCGCATGCGGCTGTTTTATTTTATAAATTATTTTAAGAAAATTCAGTTAAGAAATTAAATTTAGAAAATTCAGTTAAGAAATGAAATTTTGTTGTGAAATGATAACAAAACATAGCAATTGAGTAAAATTGAAGTATGAAAAAGACAAGAGAATAGAGAGATAATAGAATATGGAGAATAAGAAAATATAAAGAATGAGACAAATTGTTCTCATTCATCTTATTTCATAACAAAGTAAGTGACCTATTTATAGGCACATAGATACATCACCATTAATATAAGGGGATGAACTTAGCACATAGGTATATGTGTATGAATGAACCAAGTTATCAATCTTATCCATGCTTTAATTAGATTCATGGACATACACAATATACATGTATATTCATAACAAATTTATAATTAATTTATAATTATTTGATAATTTATTTTATATAGGAAAGGGGATGAATGTCTTTTAATTTTTCCAAACTAAATGAATACAAATATAATTATAAACAAAAAATTAGAAAATTAACTATTGACACTTGTCAAAGAAACCAAATGCCAAGTGGCACCTAATTAGGGTCTTGTACATAAAATTAATAGTAGGTTTAATAGAGTAGTTGACCAGATATATACTCCTAATTTATTAGCCTAGAGTAGCCAACAAGGCAGCACGGTGCAGATTTTAGGCAGCCTGCACTAAATTGGAACAGAAAGAAAATGTTCATATATACAAATGTTTGTAAAATGATCATAATAGAGGTCATTTGTTGCTTTCCATGAAATAACTCTCCATAGAAGAGTAATTCTTGGGAAAGTGATTCCAGGGAAAGTAACAATTAAATTCCATAGAGAGTAGTTTCAATGGTTTGATTTATCACATTTTCCTTGGAAAATAATCTAATTTTAATGATATTTACACTTTCCATAGGTGAGAAAATTTTTTCCTACCCCTCTAGGAAAGTATTCTCCCATCTAGCAAGGAAAGTAGGTGCCCTTAAAATTATTTTCCAATCTAAAATTATCAAAACAAACGATGGAGAGTGTTTTCATCCTATTACTTTCCCAGAAAAATAAGCAAAACAAACGCACTCTTAAGTGATCAATTTTCTTTTAGGGAAAAAAACTAGTAAAACGGAAAGAAAAAGTTACCCCTCAATAATTTATTCACTCTAATCATAGATCATTAGACTTAGGGATTTAGCTTTAGCCACCTTAGTTGAATTGAGCTTGCACGTTTATTTCAAGTGATTGAGTACGGCAACATGGGCTGCTTGCTAGCTTGGTGGCAAATTAATAATAATAATAATACATGCATTGTTCCTGTATGAGAAACCTCAAGAAAAACATGAAGAAATTGAGAATACAATTAGTACGTATAATAATATCATGTTTACATTTTAATTCCAAATCAAGTACTCACTAACTATAAATTAAGAATATTTTAACTTTATTAAGAAGATCGGATCATGATCATTCACAATATACTAGTATAATAATTTTTGGTTTTGGCAAAAGGGGACCATGAGCGCAAATGGTGGCTGTGGAGATCTTAGCAGCCCCTATATATGGACTGTTTGCAAAAGAGGAAGTAAAAGATGCATTGGTTGAAACTTGAAAGTACATATTACCTATGTATATAAGTGCTGTTTGTATTTTTTTTATCTTATAAGCTTTTATTTCAAAAATTCAAATGCGGAGTGAAATTTGATAATAAAAAATATCTATGTCTAATTATGTGAAAAAATGTAAATCTAACCCAACTTGCACAAAAAAGTGGAAAAATGCTTTGCATCTATGATCTATCTATAAATTCTAAACAGAACAAAAGGAAATCATGAGAAAAGGACCAAAAGGTACATTTCTTTCTAGCTTAGAACGTGAGCTTGTCTACTTTGCTTAAAACTCCTAGAAAATCCTCCATTATTATTATTATTATTATTATTATTATTATTATTATTAATTTATTCACCTAATAATAAAGCTATTAGCGAAATAACAAATGCACGGTCTTTTTCTTCCCTGTTTGTTAAAGTAAACTAGGTAGCAAAGATTTTTTCCCCCTTACTTATTTAAATCTCACGTGCTTAGTTTCTCGTCGATCTAGTCTAGTCTAATCTAAGTATCTAACCTTACCTATCTAGAATACTAAATCCATGATTGGGGATAATATATATTAATAAATTGACATCTTAAGGGTGTTTTTCTTTGCAATTATTAATGATTTTTCTAACAAATTGACATCAATATAACTATTGAATTCACATTCCACACACATACACACATATATATATATATATATATATATATCGAGAGTTAATTCATAAACTTCATATATATATGCCATCATTAATTGTTAATTATATATACCTAGCTGCATGATGCAATGTCTCTTGTGAAATAGTGAATAGTAGGTGGGTGAAAGACAAGTTAGAGAGGGTAATGGGTGTGTTAATCTATAGTGATCAATTTGATTAATTAGAAATTGTTGTGATGATCAGATCCCTATTTTAATTAAATCTTCATATCTAGATCTCATGCTATTACTGGAAAATGATGCTCCCGAGCTCTCCATAGCCCTAAAGATTTAATAAGCCATGTGGGTAAAGTTAATTGTACTACCATAGACCACACTACTTGTGTACACTATCTATATCCAACGGTTGTTATTAAAATCAAGTATACATCCAACCGTTTTAAATAGTAGTGTACAAAAGTAGTGTGCCGAAGAGTAGTACATATAGCCTTGCCCAAGCCATATTTCGACATCTTTATGCACTTAAAAAAAAAAATGAGTTAAGAAATTAAACTTACTTTTTGATGTGGTTTAATTATTGATATTTATGACTATAAGTAATAATAAAATTATTTTCAACAATCATGTCAATACAAGAAGACAAAAACCTGCATGAATGGGTTAAACATATGATCAATGTTGGAAAGTACTCCATGTTCATTTTTAATTGTGTCTCTCTATTAAAATGACATATTTACCCTGCTTTGAAACCATAAAATTCATTAAATATGATAGTTGGCAAGGGTAAATTATACCTATTAAATGTAGGGCAATATGGTAAAATAAAATAAATTTTGTATAAAATTTAATAAAATAACTACTTTTCTTAAATAAAAATAAAGTAGTTAAAGGGGACAATTGAGAAGGAACATAGGAAGTATTTTATTTGTAGGGAATAGTGATATTGCATGTTATTTGTTGAAAAATTGAAAGTGGTTTTGTCCATATTGTTGATCATGGAGTAATTTATTTAGGCCACTTTACCTAATTTCTATTATAACAATACAGGACAGAATTGATGAGGTATATAAGACAATGAGATCAATAAGATCTTGAATCAATCTTCATCAAAATACTTTATAGTCAAAACATTTTTATATAATACTATCACTATTTATATAGTTGCATGAACCATATGATCGAATTATTTATTGACAAATAATAGTTAATGCATTGTTATATTCCCCTTCTATAGCTATCACTTAAATTTAATTTTTCTTGGTACTTGAGAACATTAAAAACCATGATCATTCAAGGACAGCAAATTTCTACCAAAAAATTTGACATGGACATCGAATAGGTATGAATGTTGAAAATAATAATACTACTATTTATTTAATTACTATGATTGAAAAATGGAAAAAGATCGAAGGAGAAATAGAAAACACCGACCGTGATACGCGAAATAACTTTGTGATTTGCCCATGTGTTAAATATATGATATATAGTAATCTATTTTTCTTCACGGAATATGGAAGAAAAAATGTAGTATAAATAAGACAAAAAAAAGTACCAAAAAAATAAGACAAATTTTTTTTAAAAAAAAATGGGTACGAACTACGAAGGTTAGATGGAGTAATTAAAGCTGAGGTACGGAGGAACATATTTTTTTGTTTTCCAGAGTTTATAAGAGGTATTGACAATTTGACACTAGGATGAGTGTAATGAGTTTATGTATTGTGTGAATGGTGAAAACAATAGACTATTTTTGTTTACCCTCATCTTGTGTCTAGAAATTTGCTCTGAGCCTCCGACTAATCTATATTAGATGCGTGTATCCGGTTTATCCGATTTTGATGAGAGGAAAGTTGCATGTATATACAAGGTCTCAAATTTGTATCTGTTTAAATTAAAATAAACCGCTTAACACTGAATTTAATCCTGTGTTAGTAAGAAAAACACAAAAACAAGTGATTATTCTTATCAAATTAGTCCTGCCTCAATATACTCACTGAATACTAGAAGATCAGTACGGAAAAGAGTTTTTATGAGGGTGGAAGAGAAATTGAGGTTTAGGCTTCAAGGGAGGAGACAAAAAATATTTGCTGGAGGAGCATCAACGTGGGAGATGGACGGCCTAGATGATCCTCTCGATGGTGGAAATGCCACGAATGTCCTTTTGATTTAAGGTAAACGTGGCACAATCTCTAACCACAGATAAATCCCAATCACGTGCCCTACCACGCCCCACGCCCCCCGTCACTCTCTTTATATTTTCATTAACATTTTTTTAATTTTTCACCCTTCAAGTGTTGTAAGTATTTTATATATAATCCAAATGCACTTGCCCACAAAAAACCAAAGTGTTGTTGTTGTTTGGTCTTTTTTTTTTGTTGGTGCTCTCAAACTAAACCAAACAGTACATAGTAGCCATCTGCCTTTCCTTGGTCAAACAAACTGGTCGCCTGCTCTGCCTCGCCTCATTTCGATTAGCGATCTCTTCTGACTCCAAACCCAGAAACTATCTGCATTTTGGCGAGACATGGGAAGGGCTCCTTGTTGTGAAAAAGTTGGATTGAAGAAAGGGAGATGGACTGCAGAAGAAGACCAGCTTTTGAGCAACTATATTTTAGCAAATGGTGAAGGTTCATGGAGATCACTGCCCAAAAATGCAGGTAAAATAAAAAAAAAATCTTCATTCTTCTTTTTCTTTCTTAAATTTGTTTCTGGAAATGTGAGTCTTGTTTCTCTTAAATTTATCTGATAATAATGTTTGATTCTGTTCTGATTGAGCTTTGGGTTCTGATTTTGTCTATGGTGTTTGGGCATTTGAAGGATTATTAAGATGTGGGAAGAGTTGCAGACTTCGGTGGATTAACTACTTAAGAGCTGACTTGAAGAGGGGAAACATCACTCCCGAAGAGGAAGAAACCATCATTAATTTGCACGCCACTTTGGGGAATAGGTTAGTGTTGCTGCATTTGATCTTCTCATTAATTTGATCTCTCTCTCCCTAACAGAGAAAAACAGAGTTACCAGAATAATTTTTATATGCTATTTTTGAAGTTTTATGAAAATCAAAATAATAAACATATATAAATTATAAAGCTCTCCTTCTCCGTTTGATTTCCATGGATGAAAAACTTTCGTACTAGCTGTCAGCATTAATAATGGTAAACTTTTCGACTTTTTGTCGACTTTTGGTTCTTTCATTTCTTTTTTTTGTTCAGTCTATATATTGTTTCAGCTTTAAACTTTCCGTCATATAATTTAATCACAAGCCATCATACTTTTGATAAAAGCTTTTTACCTGCTCAATTATTTATTTAATTTAAATAAAGAGAGATTCCTTGGCCCTTGCATAAGTAATATAATATGTTAATCAAGGATTAATTTTTCTAGTAACTGCATTTTTTTGGCTATAATTTCAGATTATGCTGTCATTTTCATTTTTGTCAAGTTGTCTTGAAATTTAATACCATTTTTGTTTTTAATTCGTTGATGGGGATGCAGATGGTCTTTGATTGCCAGCCACTTACCAGGCAGAACAGACAACGAAATAAAGAATTACTGGAACTCTCATTTGAGTAGGAAAATCCAGAGCTTTAGACGGCCGTCCGGTCAAACCTTGCCGGACGTGATCATGGACGTGACGAAAGCCAATATTGCAAAGAGGAAAGGCGGTAGAACAAGTCGATCATCAGCAACCAAAAAGACCAAAACTTCAGAAACCCAGAAAGATGAGACAACGGAAAACGTTACCGTTAATGAAGTTGTGCCATTGCCGTCCACTCCAAATTTAGAAAAAGAAGCCTTGTCAACTACTGCCATAGAGGACCGGATGGAAGTTGAAGTTGAAGTTGAAGATAAGGAGATAACGGTTGCTGTTAAAGCCGGTCCTGGGGAAGAAGGAACCACGGAAAATTCAATGCTAGGCGCTAGTGGCGAGGGTGAGACAGAGACTGACATTTTAGCACCATTAGAAAGTATTGAAAGCGGTGGGATGCTGTGTTTTAATGACATTATGGACAATGAATTGCTAGAAACAAATGGGGATTTGACATTATTAAGCGAGTGGGGAGAAAACAGAGTCGCTGTTAATGTGGAGGAGAGAGACAATAGTTCTAGTGGGAACTTGACGACTAGTCCAAACCAAAAGGTAACTAATAATAACGAGGAGTTAGATAGTAGTGGAAACGTGAGTTCGAACATTGGGGATTGCGGGGACAGAAATTCCTGTTGCTCGATCACTTCGTGTTTGGTCGATGATTGCAATCTTGTTGATAATTTTGATTGGGACTGGGAGAGTGTAGTTCAGAGGAATGAGATTTGGGATGATAAAGAAGAGCAAATGCCAACTTGGCCCTGGGAAATCGATTCTAATGACAAAGAAGAAGAAGAGAGACATAATAAAATCGATGATTCTTCCGATTTCGAGAGGCAAAATTCTATGGTTGCTTGGCTTTTCTCTTAATCATCTTTTCTTTGCCCTGTTTCTGGGTTTTGTCCAGTTAGATGTCGACAGTGAGAGAGGTAGACAGTAGCTAGAAATTAGTCTTTCTTTTTTTGTTTTAATTTTTGGGTTTTTTTTCTTTTCTTTTTTTGGGTATCTGAATCTCCTGAATCATCGTGATGCTCGTGTCTTATTTCTCCTGTCTTCGGCTACATCGTTTTGCTTGTAAAAATTTCGATGGTGAAAAAGTTTAGTGGAACAATGAACAATGATTCTCAACTTTGATCATATATATGTATATGTATTTTCCTCTAAGATATGTGGAGATATAGATAGATTATTAAATCTGGAAAGTAAGAGACTTTTGTATGAAAGATATTGTCGGTGTTCGACCAAATGGCAAATGATCAAGGGGCGTGGACCCTGTATAATATTGTATCTGGATTCCATAAGTATTCTCTTTCCCATTTTTGTATTTTCTTCCCTTAGTCTCCATCTGTCATTTCATCAGCTGAAATGTTGGATATTCCTTTTATATACGCTATCAATATCAATTATCATGTATGAGTAAGTATATATGTAGTATATGCTTTGTATCAAATGTTTCGTAGGTGGTCTCTGTTCTTGTACCAAACAACAAATCAAAAAAGTCTTGTTTCTTCCTATGTTACAAAATAAGAAGAAACAAAACAGAGTTAAGTTAACTAGTTGTCTTGTTTCATTAGAGTAGTAAACAAAGACCAAACCTTTTGAACTCAACTTACAAGTAGTACTAGTGTAATTACTAGTAATCTTGTTTGGGTTTTAGATAAAGTTTGATTTGAGGCTTCATTGTTCATTGCTTTTAAGCATTGAAGGTGCAAATTAACAATGAGTTATGGCTAGGAGTTCATGGGAATGGACCTCGATCAGAGTTTTTGTAGAACAGTGTGTTGCCAAGTTGGGTTAACCAGCAGCCCTAGCTAGCCTAAGCTAATGGCTTGAAATCAGTTATGGAGGCAGGCTGTGGTCCATCTAGAATATCAGTGGGGGGTCAGGTGTCGTGTGCAATCTCAAATCTCAATGCATTCAATCAAAGTTGGGAAATGATCAATTTCCTTTTTACTTGCATCATATTTGAATTTTGATCAAGAAAACGTATAAATGAGCATGGGCTCCTGTCTTGCCTAGTGGCCGGTGTTAGGCCAGAGCACCAAGCTCCATCTGTCATAACTTCATTAATTTAGAGTCGAGTCATGTTACATCTCCAATACATACTATTGATATGGAATGCATGTTTTAAATTTACTTCTAACCAAAACTAAAAATTAATACAAAGGCCACAAAAGAACAAAATGTTGACAAAACAAAGTTATAAATTTCATTTCTGAATCAATCACATTAAGCTGCTCATTAATTTGTTTCAACAATCAATTTCAATCCAACCCCAAATCATTAATTGGCAACGAGGCAAACAACATGTGTTAAAAACTCTCCCTACGTAGCTGGCATAAGAGCAGCACAAAATGGAAACAATAATAGTGCCCATGAACGATCCTTATTTGCTTTGCAGCAGAGATCTTAATTACATGCGACCTAAAAATTTCTTGGTCTGAGTTTGGCCACTCCTCCGCTGCTTCCTGCTCACGGTTGTGGAGCCACAGCGCTCATGGCCTGGGGCTGGGGCATCCCATCTTCTCTCTTTCTCGCATTTAATTACTTTTTAACGATCGTGATCGACTGTGAGTCTGTGACATATGCCCCAACAAATTAAAGGGCATTAAATTGACAGAAATTAACGGATCCTTCAAACTTATTGTACCTTAATTAAGACAACACTTGATATTGATATATTCATCGAAATCTCCATCGACTTGAATTATCTGGAAAATGATAAAACGACAAATTACACTATTAATTTACGACCACTCTTGAGTTGGTAGAATTTCAAGTAAGGAAAGATACCAATACAAAAAAACAATGATAAAAGTATATAGGAAAGTTGTTTATAATTGGAGGACTGTTTTTGCACAGCGGACAAACAACAAAGCAGCTTTGATCTTCCCGTGGGGTCAGGTGGGGGAGCCATCGTCGTTTATCTAGAAGACAATGAAAATTCTATGCAAATAGAAATGACTCCAGAAAATAAAGAAGAAACACAGAATCTTATCATCTCAAGCAGTCATCGCAATCATGTTTCGGAGGGGGGGCTATTTGCAAATTTTCTATTTGTACAATTTCCTAAAAGATAGGGCATCGACATCATGAAAATGTGCTTGATAGTCTGATACATGAGACAAGTTGAGGAGCCTTTAGGCATGTGAGAAGATAGACAGATCTGCTGCAGCTTCGTATTAATGATATGCAGTTTTTCCAGCATTGAAGTTAATTTTTTTTGCTACCCACAGCATTGAAGCTAATGCCACTTGCTATATGCAAAAACTTTCTAGGTTTTATATGTTTTTTTTGTTTATTGTATTGCACCAAGAGGGCCATTTTTGGTAAATATTTTAATGCTAGTAAGCTTTACCAACTTTATATTGGGTTGATCAGTGGAAAGTATGTAGTAAAATATAGGATTTGAGTCATCGGCGGGGCGGATCTTGTCAAAGTACATTGGGGGGCTAATTTGAATAAAATCAAGAATTTTAATGTGAATACATATAAAATCTGAGCGTATCTAAAGGAAATTTTGCAATTTTGGGGAGGCCAAGGCCCTCCAAGGTAGACCTGGCAATTCGTGTGCTGATACGACACGACACGGGTCGACACGAGATACGTTTAGTCGTGTTCGTGTTTGACTTATCGTGTCTCGTGTCTGAATCGTGTCGGACACGATTAAGATTATCGTGTTTCGTGTCGTAATCGTGTCAAGACACGATTAACACGTTTAAGACACGAGTGACACGCTTTAATTAATGGGTTAACACGATGACACGAAAAACCGGTTACACGACACGTTAGACACGCCTAATTAAAACCTTAAATAACTTATATTTTGAATTTCTAATATACCCAAATAATTATTATAAAAAAATAAATTAAATTATCTTTAATTATATAATATATATATAATTATATATATAATTTAGTTAATTGAAATATTTGAAAGATTGTATCGTGTCAAACGTGTCGTGGCGTGTCAAGACCTATTACACGGCTTAATCGTGTCATGTCGTGCCGTGTCCCGTGTACACGTTTATAAACAGGTCTCGTGTTCGTGTTTGGATTTCGTGACACGATTATTAATCGTGTCATGTTCGTGTCAGACCTAATATGTGTTTATACCCTATGTAAACACGACATGAAACACGACACAAAACACGAATTGCCAGGTCTACCCCAAGGTATGCCTACGGTCCGTCCCTGGTCATCGGTATAGAGAAAATAAATGTTACTACAGTTATTCTCATTCGATGTAATTCAATCTATATGATTCGATTATGAATTAATCAAGATTCAATACAATATAAGCATGGGTTTAATGTGATTTATATGACTCGATTCTAAATTAGTCAAGATCTAATTCAATATAAGTGGGTCTGATGTAACACAAACGATAGGACTCAATCCGAATTAGTCAAGTTCTTTAAGTAAATGAGTTTCTAGAATGTTTGTACAAATAATGCTAGTAAGCATTTATGATCATTTTGGTCCCAAAACCGAAATAATTCTCAGCCAAGAAAAAGTTCCAATTTTATTTGGACCAAGAACAGTTTTGTATATTCCCTAGAGATCAAAGGGATGGTTTGCAATTTCTTTGAACAGTTTTTTGAAAGGGTGACCTGGCAATGTGGATGGGAGTTTAAATGAGATATTGGACCAGTCTCCTTTTCTTATTTATGTCGTAAATCAGGTACAGGTTTTTTACTGGATTTGAATGATCTGACATATGGGGTAATTATGAATTTGGGCCGCCAAAGTCATTCGCCTCAGCATGGCATTGGCAAGGCATTCACTTTGATGTAACGTAACGTTACAATTCATTTCGGGTTTTGAATTAATAAATTATGACGGTGGGCTAAGCCTAAGGCCTGATGATATGTAACGCAACTTGTCTGGTCTATGAGTTTCTTTTTTGTATGAATAAATGATTTCTTGCAAAGAACAAATCTAAAATCTTTTTAACAATAAATGGAAGGAAAATCAAGTAAAATCCGTCGTAATTATGTTCCACATCCTTTACTTTTATACACACAACAACGACGGAAATTGACCATAATCTATCACTTTACAAAAAGAAAAAAAGGAAATTGACCATAATTAATTCTAAACGTTGTCGTTTTGGTGGTTCCATTTGTTTCATTTCAATACCCTGAAACTTGAAAGCCGCCCATCGTCGCTGGTTTCTTGCTGCTGCCAAAGCGCAGGGCAAAAGAGCTTAGCGGCCATGATTGGAGGCAGACTCCGAGCTTCTTTACACCATATATTCACCGGTAATGTGCTTCTCTACTGTTTTTGCGCTTTTCCAATCCCCCCTCTTCCTAAATGACTACAAAACTCACGCTTTTCTTTGTTTTACTCCCAGGTAAAAATGTTTTTGTTTCAGCAAGGAAAATGGCTATTCCTCTTGACAGGTATATTTTTGTACGAGTTCGTTTTTTAGATGTATATTTATGATGCTTGAACAGTTTAGTCAATACGATGCTATGAATTTTTCCTTTTATGGCATGGATTTTACAGAGTAGTTTAAAAGGGTTTCTATTTCTCGCTTGATGTTTCAACATTGTTTGTTTTGGAGACACCTCTATAAATCTGATTCTTCAAATTAGTTGTAGCTAGTTTCTTAAGCTCAATGGGCTTTACCATTTTAATTAAGTACGTTATCTTGCTGGAATTGGAGACTATTACTAGGCCATTTAGGCTGAAGGCGATTACGCCTGTATTAACTCATGGCAGGCAGTAATAACGTTAGATAACTTGCCTGGTGTCATTGTGGAGGGAGATGAAGCTTATAGTATATCATTCATAATAAAAGTCATTTTGTGACATTGGTTTTGTTTTGTATAAGCAAAAACGATAACAATAAGAAAGGTTTAGTAGATGAAACCCTTTTTGGCGAGTTCGAGGTCCTAATTTAGAGCTACTTGTTCACATGGCTTGATTGCATTAGTGCTTTTAAATTGATATATGCAATTTCAGAGGTAGTCCATGCAGGAGTTATAAGCTTCATTCAATGATATGTGCTCTACTTTTCCATTAGCACAGTTATTGTAATCGTTTCATGTGATTTCCGAGGGGGCATTTAGATTGATTATTGGTATTCTCCATCTGGCATCAGCATCATTTTCCTGTTTATCATCAAGGTGCTGTCCTGTTAATAGTAGTAGTTTGGATTGTGTGAGAACATAGAGTTGCAATGATAAACCCAACCTTTTTTGAAGCACTTGTGTGTGTCAACATACATGTTGTCTGTTTAATAGCACAAGTAAGCATCTATTTGCTTAATGCATTCTTTCCAAAAATCTGTACATTTGAGTAGTCCTTTCTGACTGAAAGCTTGCACATTTGAATAGGCATAGTAGGTATGACTAGAATTTGTAGCATAATTCATGTATGAGGTTGTCTTACAGAAAGAGTGTTTGGCAGTGCCCAATCGAAAGGGTTTGAGAGTCTAAAGCAGCCATTCCATACTTCAACCAATGATGACGATGATTTTTCAGAATTAGGCTTACCCATGGAAAACGGTGGTGGGATTTTACTGCAGACAGAAAAGCGAGATCCCTTGGTAAGCATTCAAGGCATTTCCTAAGTTCCTTTCCTCCTTCCATCCTTCTATAGACTTTCATGTCTGACCATGGCTGCATGTGCGCAAGCATGCCTGCATGTTTGTTTTGTATGCGGTTTTCTGCTCGTATCTCTCTGCATGTAAATATATGTTGTATGATGTCAAATGAGCTCTGGGTTCACTTCCATCTAAATATCCATGTGATGTAGAGGATCGGTGGTACCAAAAAGAAAAATCAGGGTTCACCTTGTAAGGACAGCTGTCCCAACAAGAAGGATGTCTCACCAAAACTAGGGAACTCTACTACTTCTCGAGATCTTGAGAACAACAATGATAAGAGTTCTAATTTCAGAACTTCAAGTTCAGTTACAATTAAGAATGTACCTTCTATAATTGACCTTCCCCAGTTGGAGGAGGCAATTTCAGTTTTTGGCAAGGTTTCAAAGGCTTTCAAGAGGTCAGTTCCAAATGGACTGGATTGTTGTGACATTGAATTCAAGGTAGTTTCTCTTTCTTGACAATATTAGATTTTCCCCACTCTTGTGTATTTGGGCACCTAAGAAGCATCTGTTTTTGGCCACAACCTTATAAGTATTACTTATTGCTTTTTCAGACTATAAAGTCATGCAAGACAGCGTTATCTAGTGGCTGTTTAACCATAAAGAACTTCAATCTTGCAATTTGTCCGCTGCACTCATCAGAAACTGTTACAATTAGAATTAGCAACATCAGCTCAGCGACTGCATATTCAGCAATACACTCTACATGCGCATCATGTGGTCCTTTGGAGGGACTGGTGAGGACGAAAGAGGATGTTGTGGTTGCCTTATTTAGTGTGAAGGGGGAGGAAGACACCAAAAGCATTATAAAAAGGTAAGAAATGTTGAGCCACCAGTCTGTTTCTTTACCATCATGTACCTTCATACATATTTGGTTATAATTGGCATGCATGTTATGTCTTAATGGCGCTTCTCTTCTTGGCAATTCTTGTCTTGCCCCCACTCCCCGTATACCCATTCTCTGCAGGATAAATAGTATATAACTCTTATAACAACATTGATGAGTACATATTAGCGGGCTCATGCTAAACATCCACATTGTCTTGTTATTGTTAGATTGAACTCTACGGTCATGGATGAGTCCAATTGGTCAGCCGATTTACATCATAGCGAAGCTCCCATTGTGGAAATGACCGACAATGCAGATCCAGAAGATGACTTAGGGTTAAAAATTAGTGAACGTATGACTGACTTGAAGAGTGAAATATTTCTGACGAGCATCTCCATTGAAGACCTGGAGTATCTACACCATTCCTTGCTACACCTTGAAAATCATGCTCGAGATCGTTCAACATCATCTTCTGAGTAGATGATTAAATTCCCAGCTGCAATTACAGTCACAGTAGGAGTTGATTAAATATAACTACTGAGTTCACTGGTTCTGATTTTTGACAGCTTTTTGGAGGAAATTTTTAGGAACTATGATCATTGAAGTGTTTTATGATCAACCACATAGATATAACCATTTCATCATCATCATCAATTGGGGCTATAACCCATGTAAATTCAAGGGAAAAAGAAGCCCAAAACTTGGAGGACCCTTTTCTTTTTCTTATCTTTTCTTACAGTAGAACTGGGTTTCGGCCCATTCCTTAATTTGACCAATTGGGCTATGGCGGTTCTTGAAAATAATAGATTTTTGGGCTGAGGAGACTTCAAGCCTAAGAGTCTTCCACGACACTCGAGCCTATCACAGTATGCCATGTCATCCGAAACACGTCACAGGCATTCGCTTTACCAAAGAAAGGTTATCATATGCGCTACGCAACATAGTAAAATCAGTGCGCCATCGAACTATTCACGTTCTCCACCAAATAAAATAATGCCACGTTAATACTTAATGTGGATTACTATGATTTTATCAGATCACGCCCCTCCATTTTAATGAACTCGTTTTTCGCATTTTCAGTAGTCCATAGCTACAGCCAAACGTGGCGACCAAAAATATCTCTGTATGCTAAATAAATCGATCCAAAAAATACGAAATTTCAATATTTTGGTATTTTTAAAAATTACTAAAATAAGAGAAAAGGAAAATCGTGCCACTTTTGAAAGTCTTCACAGGCCTGGGAAAGTAGAGAGTACGTCATATATAAATATCGAAACCGGACGGAGTATACTAATAGACAGAGGAAACGAAGAACAAAAGAAAGAATTAAAGAAAAAAAAAATGAAGTCTCAGATCTGGTTAGCGTTTGGAACCTTGGCTCTGCTATTGGCATCAGCCTTTGCGGACGACGTCGTTGTTCTTACCGAAGAAAACTTCGAGAAGGAAGTTGGTCAAGACAGAGGAGCTCTCGTCGAGTTCTATGCTCCTTGGTAATGGAACTTTCAGTCTCTTATCTCTCTTTTTTTCCTTTTTCGTTTATTAGATTAGATGTTATATGTAGTCTTTTCGGGATCGCCATTAATCGATCTTTAGATCTATGTTTTTTCTGGCACTTCCTTATTCCAGTCAAACTTTGTAGATCACTGAATTGTTTTCCTTTTCTTTTAATTTGAATTTGATTATATGTTTTTGGTGAATACATCTCAGTTAATGATCTCATTTCAGGCTTTTGATTTAGAATTTTCGGTGTTTTTCATAGCCAAACGACTAAGTTTCAGTTTGCTAAAAATAATATACTGTTTTTTGGTAACAACAGGTGTGGACACTGTAAGAAGCTAGCTCCCGAGTATGAGAAGCTTGGGGCAAGTTTTAAGAAGGCCAAGTCCGTCTTGATTGGAAAGGTTAGCGACTTCTAATTAATCAATTACACCGTTTTGAACTAGTTGCTTCTAATTCCTTTGCATTTTCATTTTGAATTGTGAAAATTTTACTATGATGAAATTTTCTAGCTATTGTTATCGGTCTATTAGAAATTGCTTTTTTCTTGATGTGGGTATAGGTTGATTGTGATGAGCATAAGAGTGTATGCAGCAAATATGGAGTTCAGGGCTACCCAACTATTCAGTGGTTCCCTAAAGGCTCTTTGGAGCCCAAAAAGTGAGTTTAATTTGACTTCTTAGAAATAGAAATCGGAATGGTTTGGATTGTGTTTTATTCAGCATCAACATTTTATTGAAAACATGTTCTTAGTAGATCGAATTTGCATTATCTAGGTATGAAGGACCACGCACTGCTGAGTCCCTTGCTGAGTTTGTCAACACTGAAGGAGGTATTATTTTTTACTTTCTGGAAGTTTCTGGTTTGTGGTTGGTTAATCTAGGAATTTCTGTCTCGATCTTCTGCTTGTGTTTCCCAAGGTGAACTTGTTGAATGTAGATACCCAATGTCCAAAACCTACTATGAATTTCCTAAGTTCATATATTGTTATACAGGGACCAATGTGAAGATTGCTACTGTTCCATCCAATGCTGTAGTGCTTAGTGCTGATAACTTTGATGAGGTTGTACTTGATGAGACCAAAGATGTCTTGGTTGAGTTTTATGCACCTTGGTAAGAATGTGCTTTTCTTTTTATGGTTGGCAATTTTATGTTTTCCAAAAACGATTAAGGGTTAGGGGCTTTTTCTACTTATTGTGTTCCTAATATAAACTTCTATGTGCTTTTCTCTCAGGTGTGGCCATTGCAAAAACCTTGCTCCTGTAAGTATCTACATCTTAGTTTAACATTTTACAAAGTGTTACTGGAAAATGGAATTCTTATTAGTACTATTTTTTATCTCCTCTCTAACTCAATGTTTTTGTCTCTACAGACCTATGAAAAAGTGGCAACAGCATTTAAATTGGAAGAAGAAGTAGTAATAGCTAATTTGGATGCTGACAAACACAAGGATCTTGCAGAGAAGTAAGTCTTGATGTAAACAATATGCTCAGTTTTCATTTAAAATTAGTTCCTTACCACTAGATCTTAATGGTAAGACATGCATTAAATGCAGGTATGGAGTAAGTGGATATCCAACTTTGAAATTCTTCCCAAAGGGCAACAAAGCTGGTGAAGACTATGATGGTGGCAGGGATCTAGATGACTTTGTTACTTTCATCAATGAGAAATGCGGCACCAGTCGTGATGGTAAAGGGCAGCTAACTTCAAAGGTTAGTATGTCCCATTATAAGCTGGGGCATCATGATTGTGATCCTTAAAATACTTATATAAGGGGATTAATTTTTATTCCCTTCTTTTTCAATAGGCTGGTATTTTGGAAAGTTTAAATGCATTGGTGAAGGAGTTTGTGGCTGCAAGCAATGATGAGAAGAAAGCAGTCTTCTCTAAGATTGAAGAGGAAGTTGAGAAGCTTAAGGGTTCCACTGCTAGGTATTCAATTGTTTCTCAACATTAGGCTACGAAAAAATAATTTCTTGTCCTAAATCTTCTATTTAATTTCTTTTTAGAACTACTGTTCTATGTAATAACTGTTCATGTTGCTGGTTGTCAGGTATGGAAAGATATACTTGAAAGCTGCTAAAAGCTGCATAGAGAAAGGTGCTGAGTATCCCAAGAAGGAAATTGAGAGGCTGCAGCGCATGCTTGACAAGGTAAGAATTACCATTTGTAGCACTCACAGCATCCTTTGAAATAGAAGTAAATCTATGTTTTGAACATTTGAAGATTAGGATTAATTACTAGGATCTTGCCCTACATCTCTGCCATCCTTATAGTAAAGGATTATAATTATAAACTAATCTTTCACGATGTTTGCGAATGGATTATAAACCAATTTTTTCCTCAATTAAAATTCTATAATGGTCATTTTAGCTCAATGTTGACCCCTGCTTGTAGGGGTGGTTTAAATGCAATTATCTGTATGAGCATGAACCATGCTTTCCTCTATAAGCAACTTCTATAATGCTATTCGAGGTGGTGGCTCTAAACAGTGGTTTTTCTTTGTTTTCCGATGCAGTCAATTAGCCCAGCCAAAGCTGACGAATTCACGCTCAAGAAAAACATTCTATCAGCATTCGCATGAACTACTACAGATCAGCGTATCTTTCTTGTCTAATGGACTGCGGGGTCGATTTTCATCCACATTTCTGAGAGGATTGAATTTCCTCCCAGTGCTAATTTTATACTTGATGGGATCTTTCGGCAGCAAATATGAATTAAGCACGTGTGTGCACAAGCATTAAAGAACTTGTTATGGGAACTATAAGTAGCTAGAGCAGTGTTTTTATTCGGCATTTCTTCACATTCGCACACTTGTTATGAATGATAGAAATTCACTTTTTAATTAAAAACACACCTTTCTACTTTTCACTGGCCTTTCTAGTGTTTTTTTCCCTTGGCAGAATTGTCAACTTCACCTATAGCTTAGCTGTATTAATATACAGAAATTAGGGGGCAGTGCCGCAGTGGTTTGAAACTGAAGGTTAAAGATTCATGTTACTGATAGTCTTGATAAGTCAAGCCTCCGAGAAAACACCTACTGTTTCTAAGAACTGCTTTATTGTCACGTAAGAGGCATCAGAGACCGAAATCCACGAGGCAGGCCAACTCTCTCTTCTAGTTATCTTTGGTTTTTACGAGTAAACATAAAATAAAATGGATCAATCTGGTCCTATTTTAGAGAAGGAAATTCCAGGACAGCTTCTGGACGACAAATCTAACAGTCTGAAATAAATATGACAGAAAAACTGGAATGTCATGCAAATCAAATGATGATTATCAAAGAATTTCATCAGATATTAAAACATATACATGTTAACTGATTTACATTGCTGGAATGCATTTGAAAGGCACTCAACTGAGGAAAAAATCATTCCCTAGAATCATTCCCTTTCAAATTCATATTAGACACTCTTGGAGATTTCTCTTCACTATATTCAGGCTCTGAGATACTCAATGAAGAACAATCTTCAATCTGATATTCTCTATCATCATCTAATGACTTCATAAATGAGCATGACCGTTCCTCAACTTCAATATTAGGAACATTCTCTTGGCTTGAACCAAATGGCAATTCAAGTGATGACTGACCAGAAGGCTGTGTTCTCATCTGTACAGACCGCAAGAGTGCTGCCCTCCTTAAGTCAGCAGAGTGGCAAATATCACTGGGTGAGGACGGGAACCGGCCCTCTGTATCTGAGCCTCTTTGTCGGGGCTGGGAACATGTAACAGCACCGACATTCCCATGTGAAGGGTATGAACTAGTTGAATTTGTGGTGCAGAAACCATTCAGTGTTCTTGGAGACCTATATGGGGAAACAGGACTTGTAGGCAGGCTGTCAGAATGGGAAGTGTTCATAGGCATCTCACAATACCTCGAGTCATCTGAATCTTCTGACATTGGTGAATATTGCCATGCCATTTCATCCCTGGAAAGATGATGACGAGGATGAGTTTTTTTCACAAATTTATCATCGAATTTTTCAATGTAGAAATATAATGGTAAAGTTTTGCTTAGGCAAGTCATACGAGAAACAGAGCAAAATGATGTTCAAAATTAGCATTCTGGGCACATGAATGCCATATTGCTCCTCTTTCACTCAAAAATAGGTATGTAAATTAGAATAAGGAAAAATCTGAAACATAATCTCACTCCAGCAAACCTATGCAGCTAAGTGAACTAACCTTGTATACAATGCAATCCATCTTTACCACATATAAAATTGAAAACGGGACCTTCCGATGATGCAACCCAGTTGCAGGCTACAATAAGTTAAAGAATCCCAAAGAAAACATCCTCGGCCTACTGTGAATCAACAAAACATCAAAATCGGTCCTACCTTAGTAGAAAACACTAGACAAACTACCGTAAAGCCAATAGATATTCTACATTCTATGTTTAGCAGCCAAGAACAGCTATCCAAAAATGATCAATGATACTGATATCCAACAGCAACCAAGAACAGTTATCTATCTTCAAGAGATTGACTCTACCAAATACCGCCAATAACAATTATTAATAATAAGCCTATGTAAGCAATCAATTAGAGGGCTAACTCCAAGGGTCCAATTCCAATTATAGCTTGAAAAAACCATTTTGTGTTCCAATTTTCCCTCTTTCTAGATTTGTTTCTATTATAGGGCGTAAACAGAAAGCTCAAATACCAAAATTGATTCAAGTCACTGGCACTAAAAAATGCTCAGTTGATTAAGCTTTGAGTGAAGAACTAACCTGGAATACAACATGCCTTCAGACCTTGCAGGAGATTCCATGAGATTATCAGGAAGTGGGTCCCCAACTGTTAATCCATTTAAACTAGATGCCATTATCTGCAAGGAAATATTTAATTTATCAACAATTGAAGCCCTTTAATGCAAATATCACACATTTGTAAGGAAAGAAACAAATGCCTCGTATAGATAGATCAACAGTTACCCGGATGAGAACAACTAATCTTGATAAAAGAAAGAAAATTTTTCTATACTGGGCATCTAATGCAATTAAACAAAGACTAAAAAAGTTGGAAATTTTAGGCATTAAAAACGAGGAAAGTTAAGAAAGAAACCTCACTGAGATAACGCTTGTGAGAATGGAGATTGTCGATATAAACTTCATCTTCAGGATCTCTGCTTCGTTTCCCACTTGGGGAAGACGTCGATGTCGATGTTGATGCTGTTGCGGAGCTCGATTCAGGACCCATTTACCCCTCAATTTTCTGTTTCCTTTGGATTGGAATTAAGCCAAAGATTGAAACCAAATTATTATTATTGCTTTATAACAAAGAAAAAGGTTGGGTTTCAGGATTGGGATATTGAACGGAAAAGGAGAATAAAGTGAACCACGTTAATCTGGGCTGGAGATTGGCCAGACTGCGACAGAACTCAGGAGCGGGAGATCGAGAAGAAATGTTACTCTGTCTCGCGGCGTAGGATATGTGATTATATATCTGCCTCATTTCTTGACACGTGTTTTTTTGTGGAGAAATTGAATTTTCACCATTTTTCATTTAAGAAGTTGAATAAAGGAGCATAAATAAGTTAAGTAGATCAAGGAAGTCCTTAGTCCATAGTAATAATAGATTTTTTTTTATAATTAAAATCTACAAAGTGGTAGATTAAGTTATTTATGTCATTTCATGAAAAAAGTAATTCTTCAAAGTTCAAATGGGTTATTAATGTTGGGGTGACAGTTGTTGAATTTACCATTTGCATTTCCTTTCTGGTAACTGTATTTTACCCATCTTAGATGTACTAACAATCAACTCAACCATGTAAATTGGGAAGATGACAATGGAGTCAAAACAATGGGGACTATGAAGCAAAAGCTCCAAACAAGAAAAAGCCAAAGGCAAAAAATATGTACCATGTAGCATACAATATAAGTGAAGTGTCAACCTCAAACTCAAAAGATGCCCAAAGACAAACAATGACTTCAAAGAAAAAGGAGGTGAGGCAAATTAAATGATGTGAAAATTTCAACATCATATTAACCCAAACAAAATTTGTGATTTGACACAAGAAAAGATCCCTCTAGGTAATACTCCTAAGCAGTAAGCATAAGATCATAAGATCATAAGATCCATTTTGTTAGGTTGAGTATAAGAAATTCAATATTTTTAGGTAAAGTGAATTTAGAAAGTGAAAGTGTGGGGAAAGAGTTTCCCTTACTTGGGATCCAATATGACTGGATTTCGGATTAGTTGGAACTCAATGTAATAATGTATAAAAACTGAAGAAGACTTTTTAAGGAAAATTATATATAGTAATACACTGTCACTGAAGTTTAGTAGACTACACGTGCGAGATTAAGGGTTGACATGTGTCTTTTAGGGAATAGTTTTGAATTTTAAAAATAAAAATAATTTAGAAAATAGACATCTATCAATTCCTCAATCAGCTTGTAGGGAATAGTTTTGAATTTTAAAAATAAAAATAATTTAGAAAATAGACATCTATCAATTCCTCAATCAGCTTATAGAGTCCAAAATTTATACCGTGGGCATATCATCATTCAAGTATTTTTTTTAATTTCTCTCTCTTTTTAAAAAGAAGGAATTGGGCTTCCTTGATGGGCTTTAGAACTTGGGGTAGGCGGACCCAAAATTTAGAGAATGTTAGGGGCTTTTAAAGTTGGGCATTAACTAACATAACTGTCCTTAAAGCAAGTTGGTGAAAACGAAATGAATCTCAAAAAGCAAACTACAAGCCATGGGCATGGGGAATAGGAAAAGGAGGCAGAAAAATAAAGGGGAAGAGAGGAAAAGGTGAAGCGAAAATTGATGTTTGGATGCGTTAAGCAGTAAGAATCTCTGAAGAGTATGGTCCACAGTCGGCGCAATTGGCGAAAAAAATCTGATGCCATTGCCAACACCTGCATGCACTTTGCACACCAACTGAGGCAACTTTATCAACGGACGGTCCTTACAATAACGTAGCCAAACTTCCCAGCCTCAGCCCTCAGCCTTGCCGATAACCAAAAACGACATTGTCATCATATATATATATATATATATATATATATATCCAAGCTTGAAACAGAGTGGCAGAGACCACCATTTGTTTATTACTAGTACTAACAAGAGGCCTTAGGACCGTTACTAATTAATCCATTCTTCTTCTGCCCTTTGTTGAGGGACCCCCTACCCTTATGGATTCTATTAAGATTCCCTTGGATTTTCATATTAATGAAACCTATCTCACTGTCACTGATGCATTCAACGCGTCTTCGTACGTTTAATCATCAAAATATTGTCCATTGGTGTATTTGATTAAGTTGATTTTTGCATAGACGAAGAATCTATTTCAATTTAAATATACCAAAAAAAAAGAATCTATTTCAATTCTTAATTTGGTTAATACTCCATCAGAAACTGAAAAATAAACCTTTTAATCAGACTTGCTAAACAATCTTCCAATTCCTTTTGATTAACCTAGTGAGGAGCATATGCAGTTTACCCACTTTTTTACCTAGAAAAGTAAACATTATCTTGATCTCAGTGCCCCATGTGCAAACATACAAAGCACCAATAACCCGCTTCCATTATTTCCTCTACTATGCAAAACAATCCAACTTGATACAGTTTTTTTTTTGGTACTAATCTTTCCGAATCTGGTAACTATATTGGGCATTCACCGGTCCAAATCGAGCCACATCAGACTTCATACGAAGGAAGTTCCGCAACACCATACCTCATATGAGGAAAACTCTCCCAACACTTATTTTCTATTACTAATAAGACTCTCGGACCTTGCATAAAGGATATATTTTCTGTTACTAATAAGACTCTCGTCCGAGCCAAATCGAGCCACATCAGACTTCATACGAAGGAAGTTCTACAACACCATACCTTATATGAGGAAAACTCTCCCAACACTTATTTTCTATTACTAATAAGACTCTCGGACCTTGCATAAAGGATATATTTTCTGTTACTAATAAGACTCTCGTCCGAGACCTTGCATAAAGGATATTGAACTCCTTCAACTCAACCAAAAAGTATTGATTGATACAGTGTTTTTACCAACAAGGAAAATTTGGTCCCAATAGCAAATTAGTGAATTACCATTCCAAGTTTGGTTAGGGGATACATCATTCCACATTTTCACTCCAACCCTCTTCCACCCCATTCAATCAATAGCAAGCAAACTAAGCAAAAACAGGAAGAAAGTGAAGGAGAGAAACGCCCCAAAACGGTCACATACAAAGACCTTCACTTCAGCGCTCTCAAAACATGATAAGTGGGTCATAATTTTATGACTTATATGCACCTAACTGGAAACACCCAAAGGCCCCCAATGGGCCATGTGGGTGTCTCAAACAAGGTTCTTTTCGAAAATCCAATTTCCTTTCTTACAGCTCACCTAACAAGAAAAAAACTGAAGAAAAACACATTATAACACAAGCCATGTGGGTCAGCTAATTACGAACTGTGTTTGGTAGTACACTTGTAGTAGTGTTTGAGATATTAGGCACCGCCCCCACATAATCCCCAATTATCATCATTCAAGTACTTAACAAAGGGACAATCGCATTCACCACCAAATCTGTAAAATCTTTAAGCTTTTCAGAATACCAAAACAAGGGATCATGATTTCATTATTAAGAAGTACCCTCCACAAAATATCCATTCACAACAAGACTTGGCTCATGGCCATGAAAACAAGATGACAAAAAAACTCCTATAGTTGAAACAGAGTCTCATGCAAAATTGCAGTACTCTCTGATTAAAGGCAGGGGACCGACTCAGATAAAGGTGATGAACAGTAACATAAAATAGTAGTACTAAAAAATAATTGCACGGGCAAAGAAAAGAGCTTTTTTCATTACTACAACAGTGATTAATCTTAAAAATCAACTAATCACAGCCATGGGTATTATGGAATAAATTCATCTGAAACACTGCAATTCATTAATCAACTTTCAGCAGTTGAAGAAGCTTTTAACAATGCTAGATTTAAACATACTACTAGCTTCTCTCTACTGTACAAAAATTTTCAGCATTAGCAATAGAAGGAAACTTAAGAACTTACAATAACAATACATTAAGCTGTATTTTATATAATTTAATATCATGATTAACCCAAAAAAGAAACTATACAAAAAAGGAAGACCCTTTTTTTTTTTTTAAAAAAAATTCTTCCTCTGGTTAACTACCTGGACGAGACTGGATTCAAGCTCCTGGCGAGCCCATTGAGTGCACCGTAACCTTTGGAACTGAATCCTAAGCACCCAAACAATCCTTGCCTGTAAGGCAAATAAGTCCTCTTCTTCATTTCTTCTGCTTGAGCTCTGTTTGTCGTGTAGTGCAACTCGTGCGGCGACGGTGGCACCCGCCGTTTTGCTACTCCATTTGCCGGCTTCATTTTCTTAACCGTTTTGTTTTCCTTTTGTTGTTTCTCTTTAGAAGCGAGTGATAGCTTTTCCTTTTCCTCTTGATTGATCTTCTTTTCTTTCGATGGAGAGAAAGAAATGGAAGTCCAAAACTTTTCCTTCCCGTTTCCTCTCCCTTCGCTTTTGCTTCTATACAAAAGATCTTTTAAAAAAATCCACTTTTTGGAGTTTCTGCCGGACGACGAGGATCTTGATGAGGAGGCAGAGCATGACGGTGTCGTTTCGGTAGAAGTGACAGTTTCTTTTAAACCTTCCAATAATCGTTGACTAACTTCTTTTTGCACTTCTTCCCTGCTTCGCTGTTCTTCTTCATCTTCTTCCTCCCATTGGAACTCAGCGGTTCGAAGGGGTGATAAAGATCTCGCCTTTCGGTGAAGTGATCTGCTGCGGAGTTTCAAATCTCTTCCTCGGACAGCCTCCCGGTTGTTTGAACCGGCGTCGTTTTTGAAGTCGGCGTCCTCATCCTCGCCGTCTAGATCCAGCAAAGGAGCCAGGATCTGAGGCCTTTGTAAGTGAGAGGAAAGCTTCATGGGCCTGATCTGGCCATTCAAGAACAACTCGTCAGCGGAAGTCATGGATCCAACGGGCAAGGAATCGCTGCTGGAGAAACGAGAGGAGAACTCGAACTCGAAAGAAGAGCCGTCGGATTGAGCCGACATTAACGAGGACTCAGAGGAGGAGAAATGACACGTGGCGGAGGCAGAAGAAGATAAGACGAAATGCATGGGACTAGCGGGGGCACTGAAGAAGTAGCCGGAGGTGGGACCACGACCGGGGCTAGAAGGTGCACTGACGTAAGGAGTGGAACAGGTGGAATCAAGGTCTTCACTAAAACGCGGCGTTTCAGTGGTGTCGGCATCGGCATCGGCGTCGTCGGCATCGTAAGAATAAGAGAGAGTTTGAGTAGGAGTAGGAGAAGGAGAAGGAAGGTTTTTTTGAAGAACTAAAACCATAATGAGAGAAAGAGGGAGAATGAGAATGAAGAAGAAGAAGGAAGGAAGGAGGTTGAGTGGATTGCGGGGCACGTAATAAAGAAGAAGCAGAGAGAGAGCAGGGAGCGAGGAGAATGCATATGAAATATGGAAATGGCAGAGGGAAGGAAGAGGATTTTAGTTGTAGAGTTGTGGTTAAATTAATATACAGTGTGTAGTAGAGTAAGAGTAGCAGGGCAGGCAGAAGTATTTGTTTTTGTTTTTTTTTTGTTTAACGTCAATACTACTTGTCTTGTCTTCTCTTTTTACTTTTTTGAGGTTTCTGATGTGCGGAATTACCGCTTTCGCCCATACTCTTATCTCGATTTCGCTAATTTGCCCTTCTTCCGAAAATTTATTTCATAAACCTGAAATGGTAATTGAATTTTTTTACTTAGAAGTTAGAACATAATTTTAGGGGGGTGCAAGTGTTATTAATGAAAAAATAGAAAGGGGCAAAGAAAGGAAAGGAAAAGGGATAAAAAGGTAAACAGAAGAGATGTTAATCTGGGTGTGGGTGAGAGCATGTGATGTCATGAGTGAGCAGAGAGAGATGAAACAAAGAGTCCAGTGAAAGACGTGGCGGCACGTGCCTGGCTTCCACTTCCCATACCCTGACCAGTCACCGGACCCTCTTCAATTTGTGTTATGTTTTTCTAAATAAAAATAAAAAATCATTTCTTTCATTTTTTTTACTCAACTAAAACTTCCCCATGATTCAATGCTCTGGCTTGCCTCCTTCATCTCCGACTCGACAGTCGACTCCCAGACCCAGTCAAATCTGGAGTCAGACTTTCCTTTCTTCCTCTGCCCGAAGCCACTCCGCGTTGCCCTTGGCCCGATTCCTCATTTATTGCCACACTTACCTGCAAATTTACATTTACATTTACATGATTCCTAAATTTGTTATGTCTAAATTTGGGCTATTTGAATGGGCCAATTATTCCTTACTAAAAATTTGGGCCTCCATTCCACTGCGGCCCGAACCGCAAGTCCCAATCGAAACAACGAAAAAGAGAATTGAAATTTAATAGAGGAGCCTAAGCCCTACAAAGCGTAAAACCCACACTCAGTTGATTGTTGCTCCTTCCTCCCTTCGATTCTCTTCACTGCTCATTGCCATGACCAACACTTCAGCAGCTGCAAGCGCCGAACTCTCCCGCTGCGTTGCGGCTTCTTTCATACCCTCTTTCGATAAACCCGCCGCCGCTTCTCAATCTCCTTTTGGTATAAGCCCGCTCCGCCGCTTCTCCCCAAGATATCCGCGGCTTTCTTTTTTCCCTCAAGGAAGAAGTGGCGTTTCTAGTTGCCGCGTAATTTCCATGTCCAAGAAGGATTCCGATGGGGCAGCTGGCCTAACTTATAAGGATGCTGGTGTTGATATTGATGCCGGGACTGAACTTGTTAGAAGAATCGCCAAAATGGCTCCTGGAATTGGTGGTTTTGGCGGCCTTTACCCTCTCGGTAACACTTTTTTATAACTTCTTTTTTTCGTTTCCATGTTAAAATGAGTCTTTTAGGCTGCTCCACCTTGCGTTTTGTTTTTAGGCTGAATTAGAATTTGGATGCTCTGTCGTATTCCTTTTTTTTTGGCCTGTATTAACATTTTAGTTCTTTGGTGATATTAGTAAAGTTCTCGTTTTTACTGTGGAAAAAAAAAGGGAGTCTTTTTAAATGAATGTGGGATGAAATTTTTGTAAGTTTTTCCTAACCTCGATTGTCAATTTATAACTTTGTTATTAAAGTAGCTTAATCTGCTTTTCAATTAACCATGTGGTATCTTATAAACTACTATCAAGTAACGGAGGCTCACTTTAGTACAATTTAGTTTTGATAGTTTTTCTCATTATGTTGAACATGAACATGGTGCCATTAATAAATGTTCAAACCTATCTGCTTGTCTTGTTCCCTTTAGGAAAGTTAATTTACTTTCGCTTCTATGAGTTTGTTGATAAGCTTTTGGTTGATGCCTTGATGTACAGGTGATTCTTACCTTGTTGCTGGTACTGATGGTGTGGGAACCAAACTCAAGCTAGCATTTGAGACTGGAATCCATGAAACTATCGGGATTGATCTTGTAAGCTTTGAGACAAACCTTGTTGTATGCATTTTTTCTGTATATTAATGTTGTTGTCCTAATTAACGTAAGTCTCAGGTTGCAATGAGTGTCAATGACATTGTTACTTCTGGAGCAAAGCCATTATTTTTCCTTGATTATTTTGCAACAAGTCACCTTGATGTTGACCTTGCTGAGAAGGTTCGATAGTTTTTGTATCTTTCTTTAACTTTGAGAGTGGATTACATCTCAGTGGCATTCTTTCATTAGTAATGTGTCTTTTCTGTTTTCTTGTTCTTCAGGTTATAAAAGGCATTGTAGATGGTTGTCAACAATCTGACTGCACTCTATTGGGTGGAGAGGTACATAATCTAAATTTTAAGTCCCCTGTATTATCTAATCAGTGGCAGAGATGATTTCCTAAAATTTGGAAGCTCTTATGTTCACAGACTTGTATAATTAGGGAATTTTTATAGAAAAGACTGTTGGTGCTCGTGTGATCATATGGGTTGATAACAATTAACAGCCATTTTGTTTCTCAGATAAAGCAATTACTGTATGTGATGCACATAGTTGTATAAATGGTATTGATAGGATTACTATATGCTTTCATACCATTTCCCTTCTAGACTGCAGAGATGCCAGATTTTTATGCAAAAGGCGAGTATGATCTCAGTGGCTTTGCAGTAGGCATTGTTAAAAAGGATTCAGTTATTGATGGAAAAAACATCGTGGCCGGAGATGTACTGATTGGCTTACCTTCTAGTGGAGTCCATTCAAATGGTTTCTCTCTTGTTAGAAGGTTTGCAACTTTTGTAAATGTCCTATTTGTAATTATCTTCTTTGGTACTTTGATGGACATGGTTAAATCTATATGATTCTTTGATATAGCAGCTTTTCCCCTTCTATGGTAACTTCAACCAAAACCCCACTGATTTCTGATATATGAAATCCTTTTGATGTGCTTTTAATCTTTTGCAGAGTTTTGGCTCGAAGTGGCCTCTCCTTAAAGGACCAGCTTCCTGGTGCAGCAGTCACATTAGGTGAAGCATTGATGGCACCAACTGTTATATATGTTAAGCAGGTTATAGTCAAATTTTGTTTGGTATCACAATTTTTTTCTTCTTCAGTTCGTGGCAAACTAAATCCTTTTTTTGCTGTCAAATAGGTGCTAGATTTAATTAGCAAGGGAGGGGTGAAGGGTATAGCACACGTCACAGGTGGTGGTTTTACGGACAATATACCTCGAGTGTTTCCAAAAGGCCTTGGAGCTGTCATTTACAAGGATTCTTGGGAAGTGCCAGCTGTGTTCAAATGGATACAACAGGTACCAAGTGTTCTCATAGCATGTTCTTGAACATAACAGGAGATTGAATTGTTTTCCTTTCTTTTTATTGACATTTAACTTCCCTAGACTTGTTAAATATTCATTTATTTGTAATGATTGCTATGTATGTAGGCTGGTAATATTGAAGATGCTGAAATGAGGCGGACGTTTAACATGGGCATTGGCATGGTCCTTGTTGTGAGTCAGGAGGCATCTCTTAGAATACTTGAAGATGGAAATGGTGCTTACACAGCCTATAGCATTGGTGAGGTTGTGACTGGAGAAGGAGTGAGTTATAACTGAAGACAGAAACTGTAGTTTGTCTTGTAACATGTTGTTGTGACATATTGATCCTCTCTTTGTTGGGATGAGATGCGCACTTGCGGCTTTTTTGTTGTCCAAGACCAAGACGACACTTTTTTAGTATTATTACTGTTTGATGACATGGAGTTCTCTAAATACATGATGTAGGTTGGCTCTGTAGTTCTCTCGGAAGTTTTTTGCATACAGTTGTAAATGTGACTGTTGTAACAAGTTTCCTTCTCCAATTCATCAATCTATGGAGTACGATCTCCAATCATCAGTCTAATTTATGGTTATTGAGATTTGTGTTCTTAGTTTTTACTGCCATTGTTTCATCTACTAAAACTATCCTCTCATTATGAAAGTCAAGGCGATTAAATTTTGGAACTAAAAGCACCATGAATTCTAGTAGATAATAAGAAGGAAGTAATGAACCAAGTCATCAAGGCGGAAATACATTAGACGATGCAAAAATTGAGCGCGACGAGAACAATTTGTCTGGCTCATGAGTCACCATATCTCGGGACATGACTCTAATTTGAAGTCTTCAACTTAAACTGTTTCTTCTGAAAACTCTTGTTGTTATTCCTTCCCAAGTCTCCCTTGATCTTGCCATGAGCTGTGTCTGTGTCTCTCCCACCATTGTTATCAACTTGCTTTACAGACAAGTAGTCTTGGGCATTTCTGGTAATCTTTTGCCATTTATCATCTTCCATTGTCCTGCTTTTCTCTTTAACTTGAAAAGCAGTTCCATTTTGTATGCCAATACCCTGCTTCACTTTACCAGACACCCTCTTATTCTGCACTTGAGAGGGTCCAATTCCAATGTTTTTATTTGCCAGAGGCAAACGATGCGAATTGGTACAATGAAACCCTTCCTTTCTGGTGGCACAATCTTCCACATTTCTTCTACCCTTTTGAACTGATTCAGTTATCCTTATGTTTCCACACATTGCAGACTCGCTCTTCATGTTCTGGGATTTTCTTTCTTCATGAAATCTCTTCTCTTTCTCATGCTTAGTATGAAATCTGTTCTCTTTACCAGACACCCATTGCTCGTACAGAACACCGGCTACAAACTTGGGCGGATATCTCAAAGGAGGAATAACCAATATAGGACTCTGAATCTGGGGAGTTGAAATAACCTGGGAAGACACCGGACTTGTTCCAAATCTTGGAGGAGTATTTTGTTCTTTATTGTTGAAAACAGTTGTTTCAGATTGAGAGTTGCTTTGTTTATGCAGCTTCTCATTCTGAGATCCGTGCCTGCAAAATATATATAAAAATAAATGTTTCAATATAAAAGTGTCCTAAAATCTTTTTCATTTATGCATTTGAAGATGAAGTAGCATACCGTGAAGGAGATTGTTGATCTAGTTTTCGCCAGTCAATCCCTTTCTCCTGGAGAACAATTTCTCTAGGCCTTGCAGAGCCAAAAGGGTTTGGTTTCTGCCTTGGTTGCTGCAGCTGAGCTTGAGCTTGGTCGAACCCTCCTGCTGCTTCTTCTTCTCTTTCTACCTCATCCGCCCATGAAAATACGGACCCATTCTTGCTTTCTCTTCCCAACATCTCCCTCTGCCAAGTCTCTGTTCCCCTAACGGCTATATTTTTCTGTGTGAAATTCAAAACTTTGGTGTTTGGATTTATTTATACCCATTTTATAAAGTTTAGGGTAGATTTAGATTTAAGGATATCTGGATATGGTTATGCCAGCATTGTTGCAGACGTCAATATGTCACGCAAGTGAGTTTGGGTTTGGGCCTAATTTGGATCAAAATCTTGAGAAGTAAGCCCAACCTCTTACCAATCCATTGACTAAATAATCGACAAAATGAATAATCTAAATCTAAATCTAAATGGTTATAATAATGCTGTATGGATACAGCACAAATACAAATAAGTCTAGTATATACTATTTTTTAAAATATAAAGATGATTTTCACCAAAAAAAAAATATAAAGATGATGAGCTATAGAGTATTACGTAATAGATGAATATATGCTTTGGATTTTTAAGTAAAAAAGAACCCAAAATAAAAGTGAAGTCACTTTATTTGCATTTTATTGGAAGTTTGGAACCTTTTGAGTTTGGACACATAAGTGTGAAGTATTTTAGAGAAAAAGTGTTGTTTGTGATTTGCGACACCAACAAAATAAACAAAGGGACATCCATTTCCTTTTCTTTGATTTTAGGGGCAAAGACAAAAGATTTAATTCTAAATTTAAGGTAGAGATTAAATTACTTTATCCCATTAGTCACTTCCTAACTTCTTTTTTTCTTGTCCAGTCCTTCCCTTCTAAGTCTTTAACTAAAAAAAAAAAGAAATGCTTATTTTTCTATTGTCGTATCTTCACTTACTTTAGTCTAACTCTATAACATTATCCTTGTCCTTGCAACATTTTAAGTGGAAAATTAAAATCTCACTTTTTTTGGATTTGATCACTGACTCGGCATTGCCATCAATTAATTACTAGTAAAGAGTAAAGTTGTGAATAAAGGAGATTTAGCATCATCTTGGGAATATGTCAAATGCCACCTCCTCAACCCATGCCTACCGTTACATTATTTTCTTGGTTAGGAAAAAATTTCCTTTTACTTTCAAGATAACGAATACTACTATATGCTTATATATAATTTATTAAATCTGTAAAGATTGTTTGGCCAAAAAAAAAATCTGTAAAGATTGTGAAGGTGAAATGTAGATTTACATATGCTAAGATTTTTTTTTGGCCACATACATATGCTAAGATTAGTAGCACTATTTGACCAGGATTATGATTATGAGGGTGAAAAGTAAATAAATATTAGAGGATTGTTACCAGTATTGCTATATGACCCTCCAAATTGTCCCTCGTGACATGTCATCAGAAAATTTGTTATAATTTCTAAAACCATATTTAATAATAGTTTAAAATAAAGAGATTTACCTCAAACTCTCCATATTTATATTTTATAATTAGAGGTTAAACCTGGATTTGATTTCTTACCTTAATAATTAGGAGGCTAAACCTGGATTTAATTTATTTTCTTAATTATTAGAATAATCAAGTTGGAGGGACAAATCGGTGGGCATCAGAACCATCGAATGTGAGTTATAGTCAACAAAAAGGTTGGGTTACTTCCTTAAAAAAAAAAAAGGTTGGGTTTACTTGTACAGAAGAGTTACCCTAAAAAAGAGTTTGTACTGTTGCTAGATTTGTTAAGAAAAAGGTTGAAAAACCTGGAAAGCGACTTTCACCGTAACTTTATATACGACGCAAAGAAAAAGCCAAGCCTCGTCGTTTTACGCTGCTCTTTCTTCTTCTTCTTCTTCGACGCTTTCCGGGTCGCTTTTAGACTCACAGACATTAAAACAAGCACTTTGCCTGCAATACCAACTTTAATTCTATTATTATTAGTTGTTCGGATTAAAGGGAAAATGAAGTATGTTTTGGTCACTGGAGGAGTCGTTAGTGGGCTCGGCAAAGGCGTTACGGCCAGCAGCATAGGCGTCGTCCTCAAAGCCTGCGGCCTTCGTGTTACTTCTATCAAAATTGGTTTTATTCTCTTTTACAATCTTTCTTTTTTCTTCTCTATGTTGTTTTAGCTTATCATTTTCTTTCTTTTTTTGCATGTGTCCATTCTGGGTTGGTTTCTATTATTTGTGCACATTTCAAAAATTTTATCGGAAAGTTTGAGGTTTTTGGCTTCAATTTGTTTTGAAGTTTTATGAGTATAATAATCTGAATTTTCTCAGTGCTTGTTTTTGCTATTACTTGCTCTTTAAATTTTAAACATATTGTTTTGGGGTGTTATTATCAGAGGACAATCCTGATTGTGCTTATTTTTCTGTTTTAATTTTCGTTTTTTCCTTTTATCTTGCAGATCCTTATCTGAACACGGATGCCGGTACAATGTCTCCTTTTGAACATGGAGAGGTTTTTGTTCTTGATGACGGCGGAGAGGTTTTTCAATTTCCCCCTCGTGTTCTCTCTCTCTCTCTCTCTCTCTCTCTATATATATATATATATGTATATATTTCGTTTTATCAGTGTCTAGCAGAAAGTTGGAAATTTCATGGCAATATATTTCTCTTGAAAGGTCGACTTGGATTTGGGTAACTATGAGCGTTTCCTAGATGTTACTCTGACTAAAGAGAACAACATTACTACTGGAAAGATATATCAGGTATTTGAGTTTAATCATTATATATGTTAATGTTTTTCTCCAGTGTTTATTTGAGTAATGTAAGGGTTGAAAGTTGGGAATAGATTAAAGTTGTTATATCTTCTTACCAGTCTGTCCTTGAGAAGGAACGGAGAGGTGATTATCTTGGAAAGACTGTTCAGGTGACCCTTCATATTACTGAAATATGTGGCCACTTTTGTTTACTTAAAGAGAGTAATGATGATTTCCCCCATTTCATTTTTGAGTTGAATCCAGGTTGTTCCACACATCACAGATGCTATTAAGGATTGGATTGAGTCAGTTGCTCTCATTCCTGTGGATGGAAAAGAGGGCCCTGCGGATGTTTGTGTGATAGAGTTGGGAGGCACCGTTGGTAAGAGCTATGCTAAATGGAGAGATGTTTGATGTGTCAGGAATTCTGTCTGTTCCGTTTTCACCCTCTTATTGGATGGAAGATGATTGATTCTTTTCTTTGTTGGGTTTGTTCAGGTGATATTGAATCAATGCCATTCATTGAGGCTTTGCGACAGTTGTCCTTTTCAGTTGGTAAGCCTGTAGTGTTTTCTGTTTATTCCATAGAAAGTAAACTTAGTAGGTTTGTTTTGTTTTTCTATTGCTTTCTACTTGATTATTAGCCTTGTTGTCATGTAATGCCTGGTGATTTTTTAGATTGACATGTATGTGGTGGTCTTTTTGATCCACATGTAGTCATGGACCTGGATTCTCAACGAATATGTTGTTGGTAATATAATTTGATTTAGTATAAGTGTTATGGATTTGCAACTTGTGCTATATACATATGGAACATGCTAAGCCGGTCAATAAGTCAAATACTTTGGACATACATTAGTAGGCTGCTGTGCATACACACACACACATAGAAAATTGGTAAATCAAAAGATGAAGTTCATCAGGTTTCTGAATGGTTGGTTGCCTTCCCATCCTTTTAAATTCTGAACGTGGTAATTAAATATACGATTCTGCACCTATATTTCGCACAAGGAGACTTAATATTAGTCTATTAGGCATCTTTGGATATGAAGTTATGATATTTTCCATTTCCTCCTCAGGGCAAGATAACTTCTGCCTCATTCATGTGAGCCTAATACCTGTGCTGGGTGTTGTTGGAGAGCAAGTAATTCTCATTAATCTTTATTTAACATTGTAAATGAATTGCAAAGACCTGAATTAAACGTTGCCACCTTTTATTGTGAAAATAATCCTCTCTGTCTCTGTATGGATGCAGAAAACCAAGCCCACACAGCATAGTGTAAGGGAACTTAGAGCATTAGGCTTGACTCCTCATCTGCTTGCATGTCGCTCTGCTCAGGTACGCCATGCCACAGATATTTTTCTATCACAATTGTTTTGCAAATTGCATCCTGGAGCTTTCTCTTTCGGGAATACTATTATCTGGCTCATTATAGAACTTAAGTGCTTTTTTACTAGTTTTTAGATGATCGTTATCATCCTTTGGGGGGTGTGCATCTTGTTGTTTTGGTGCTTAGTTTCATTTCTGATACTGGACCTGACATTCATGTCAAATGTTGTAAAATTGAAATTTCTCAGCTTTGATTTTTGCTGTTTTTTAAATTTTGCTAAATATCATTTTGATTGCTTTGTTTGCATGTTTTAACCTTTGTCCTAAACTTGATGGTATAAACATTCTTTTCGTTGGTGATTGCAGCCTTTATTGGATAATACAAAGGAGAAACTTTCTCAATTTTGTCACGTTCCGGTAGAATTTGTTGGCAATTTTGGTTTGTGCTTTTTCGTTGTGGTTTATTATCTTGACTGACGATCTAATTTACCAGCTCGTGGTCCATCACAGGCTGCCAACATTCTCAATATTCATGATGTTCCCAACATTTGGCATATTCCTCTCTTACTTAGAGTATGTTCTTTAGGATTTTTTTTCAATTTCCATGGAACTTAAGATTCCCAGTCTAATGTACTTGTACATTTTCTAAAACTTGTATGTTGGCTATTGCTTCAGAACCAAAATGCCCATCATTCAATTCTGAAACAGCTTGATTTACTCAGGTTAGTTTTTGTAACAGCATATACTTCTACATCTTAATTCTTTTACTGAGGAAGGCTAAAGTTGTTAGAACATTAACTTCACCTTTGGTTCAACTCTTTGATGCAATAAGAGGCTCAAGCAAGCAATATGGTGCATGCATGCAGCCTTGATAGTTGATTGTTTCTTTTCCCCTTACTTCTTTGTCACTGTGATTTTAGCACTGCCAAAGGTTGTTTCTATTACTAGTTTAGCTTAGAACTACCAAAATTTACCATTAAATTTGGATCAAAGAACCAACTGCAGGAAGTTTGATCAATCTAACTACATGGGTTTAATATTCTGTTTCAGCATTGCCACAGCTCCAGATTTGGAAGCTTGGACCAGGAGGGCAGAAACTTTTGATAATCTCACTGATTCTGTTAGTACTCTTAATTTAGTTCTAATTGATCAGTTTGAAATATAAATAGTTTCTTTCACAGTTGTAAAACAAATATACATAATTGTGCACAGGTGAGGATTGCAATGGTGGGGAAGTATGTCGGCCTGACGGACTCATATTTATCTGTTGTGAAGGTTTGATGATAATTTAATTTCATGACCACTAACTATCCTTGAAGTTTTACCCACATTACATTTTCTTTGCTTGTATAGGCCCTTTTACATGCCTGCATTGCATGCTCTTTGAAGCCATCAATCGACTGGATTGCAGCTTCAGACTTAGAAGATGATAGTGCCCAATCGGTATTGAAACAGTAGAACTTTTTCTTTGAGAATTTTCTTTTTCAAAATTTGAAACTTATCTTCTATAATCATTCTTCTATGCCATGCAGACACCTGAAGCTCATGCTGCTGCATGGAAGACTTTAAGAGTAAGCCTTTTCTGTTTAGGTCACAGGGCTATGTGACAGTTTTTTATACAGCATACCAAAGGGGATTCAGGATGGAGAGTGTTTTTGTGGATATTCATTTCTTTTTTCAAACTGTTATTTACAGAATGCTGAATGTATCATAGTTCCTGGTGGATTTGGAGATCGCGGTGTAAATGGAATGATATTGGCTGCAAAATATGCTAGAGAGAATAACGTTCCTTATCTTGGCATTTGCTTGGGCATGCAGATCTCTGTCATTGAGTATGCCAGATCTGTAAGTGGCTTCTTTGAAATATAATGTCTTGATTATCCAAATTACACGCTTAAAACGTTTTATTATCTATTACAGGTTCTTGGTCTTGCAAGGGCAAACAGTGCGGAGTTTGATGAGCATACGCCTGATCCTGTTATCATTTTCATGCCTGAAGTAGACATTTCATCTTACTTATCTTACTTTTTTCCATATGTTGCCACATGCATGTGGGACTATATTAACTTCTTTATTGTCAGTGCTCTAGAACCCATATGGGAAGCACAATGAGACTAGGATCTCGAAGAACATTATTCCAGACCCCTGACTGTATAACTTCTAAATTGTATGTTAAATCTCTTAATTCATCTGTTACCTATTTGTGCAATGGGTCTTTGTGCCATATTAGTGCTGGTTGACAAGTTTGATTGCCACCGGGTAGTTTATAATGATCAGTCTATTTCTTATTTTCATTGCTTCCCAAGAGGGGTGGCTTTACTGGAATTATGACTAGATGTTTGTGGCTGAAATAGGCATGTTTTTTGGTTACTAAAATGAAAAGCAATATTATTCGTGTCCAGTCGGTAATTCTGCTGCCAAATGTGAAAAATTAATTCTGGTTTTAATGTAGTAAGATAATTTACCAGGTTAAAGTTTTCTATGTATGTTTAGATGGACATGCATGATAATTTTTGTTTATTTTACTTGCTAGATACTGCAATCCAGAGTATGTAGATGAACGACACCGGCATAGATATGAGGTTGGTCAAAGTCGATTCAAGTGGGGAAGGGGAGAAACATTGGATCTACTGGAATAACTTGTGTATGATATCCCATGATGTAATTTTTTACCCTTTTACGTGACTGTGCTGCAGGTAAACCCGGATGTCATTGGGGTCCTTGAAGAAGCTGGGCTGAAATTTGTTGGGAAGGATGAAACTGGGAAAAGGATGGAGGTGGGATTTCTATGCTTGTGTGTGTGTGTGTGTTCTCCCTATTCTTAAAGTTTCTCTTTTGGAGGCTGAATAGCCATCAGTTGGATTCAATGGAAACTTAGATTATGTCCGTTCCAGTCTTTGAGATAAATGTGGTCAAGTTTGATCATATTTGCATATATGAAGTTCACTCTTTTCTTTGCAGGTTCTTGAGCTCCCAGGCCATCCATATTATGTGGGAGTGCAATGTCATCCAGAATTTAAATCACGTCCAGGGAAGCCCTCAGCTCCATTTTTAGGTAATTATAGTTCAGAAGCAAATGCATATTTAGCATGATGGGTACATCAGTGCTTCTAATTGCATGTGAAGTGCATAATTTGTCATTAGTAGCTTCCAAAAAGGAAAATGATATGGAGAATACTGTCATTGAGTTGTGTCCACATGAAAAGGTCATGGTCCCACATATATGTGGCAGTCCACTTGGAAGGCCATGCATGGTCCCATCTGGCAGAGCAAAAAAAAGGCATCAATATTAAACATTTTAATCTGTCTGAATTTTAATTGAACCATGTAAAGTAATCCTTCTTAAAATGGAGCTTCGTCGTTTGAATATGATTAAGGAATACGAATAAAGTCCACATGCTTGATCATACTGTGTTCATGTTTTCTATAAGCAAATGTTTGATGAATTTTTATTCTTACAACCTTTTATCTTCTTTCATGCCAATTAATAACATGTATATCTTTGTAATGATATAGGTCTTATATTAGCTGCGAAAGGACAATTGGAAGCATATCTGAGCAAGCATCAAAATGGAAGTTGATTTATATGTTGTGAAGTTATTGCAGTGTAAGACTCTTTTACTAAGATAGATAAGAGAGTAGCGATAAAATATACTATACTATACAAAATGTACATTTCTTTGAATTGAAAGCTGGAATTGGATTCCGGTTAGTTAGTTGAACAAAGAAACATGCATCAAGAATTGGAGTCAAATGTTTGGATGCATAGAATACAAAGGAAAGTAAAGTTGGTTCGGAACTTTACTTTTTATTTTAAAAATGGTGTGAAACTCCTATTTCTACCCTTCATTCCCAAACAGCAATCAATCAGAAATTGCTCTGGGCTTCTAATTGTGGGCCCAAGTTTCTGTCCCTAATAAGAAATCATGGGCCTGATTTCTAATTGCAAGGGACAGGTCTTTATCTCAACGTTGTGAATTTGCATGATGTCAGAAAGGTTAGTAAAATCATGATGAATTTTGGATTGATTCTAAGTTCTAACCTTTGAAAAGGCGAAAACAACTTCTTAGATCTAATCTTAAACGCATTTTGGGACTCGGTTTTTAATTTTACGGATCAAACAAGCATCTTGCTTCGAATGGTTGATGATCAGCCCAAAACCGAATTGCTAAGAATAAGATACTCGGCTTGCCTTACTCTGCCTTCACCTAAAGAGCTGGGCTGGGGAATAATTTAAGGATAAAAACTAGACTTCCATTAAACAATGTTTATTCTCTTCCTCAACTACTAATTTGAATCATGCATTTAGTGCCGTTTATTTAATTAATGGTTCAATATTTTATTTCATTTGACCCTTGCAGATGAAAATGGAAAAAGAACAACAACAAGAACAACTAAAGCAAACGCATATATATGAAGATGTTTGATTCTTATTGATGATAAAAATTTAAAACACTCGAATCCTCGTCATTTACAGAAATAACAAAAAGCCGCAGTGTCTGATATATATATAGTATATATAATCTCTTACAAAAATGAAAAAAAAAAAACAAAAAACAAAAAACAAAAATTGTCTGTAGAAGCCGCAAACTCCAAGGAGTAAAAAAAGATGAGGGAAAAGGTGAAGAATATGCAAAAAAAAATAAAATGAAGAATTAAAAGAGGAAGCAAAATTTCTCAACTTGCGCCTCTGTTAATCATTTCAGTATATTCCAAATAAGAAACCTGTCTTTGCAACTTCATTTGCTGATAAAAATCAGCTATAAACTTCTCCGCCTTGGAATCAATATTCCCTTCTTCTTCTAATGGATACGGATACGGGCTCTTCTCGTCACAACCCTCATATCCACCCTCTTTCTCTTCTCCCTCCTCCTCGCCGCCGCTAGAACAACTCGTCGACGTGAAACTCTTTCTCCCGCTCTGATCATCCCGGCCGTAAACTCCATCGTCGTACTCATCGGCACCGAAGTCGTAATCGAAATCGACTTCTTCAGGGCTAATGCAAGGAAGTAGGAAGCGCATGGAGGCCGGACGGTGCATCTTGACGTGAAAAACGGGGGTCTCGTCGAAGGAAAGCTGGCGTTCCTGATAGTAATGGAGTTGTTGGTGGCGAGTGGCGGCGGCGCCGGAGTTTGTATGGGCAATGCCTTTGAGGAATTTAGGCACCACCCTTAAGTCCATCATTAGCCTTCTCTTGAAAACCCCACCTTTTCTTGTCCATAACAATGCTAGCCGCAGCAGTCTCCATGCTCTTTGAGCCACGTCACTATTCTTCTTCGGCATTTTCTTTCTTTTTGAAACTTGAGTGAGTTGGTTTATTGGGAAAACTATTGGTACGAGAAAATTGAAGTGAAATAAGATTTTTTTTTGTTTGCAGTTGAGAGTTTATGTTTGTTTTGAAATATGTTTTCAGGTTGCTGATGAGGGAAAGAGAAGGTAATGCTTTGCTATTTATATGTGTTGTTAAACTGTATTTTGCGTTTGATACGCGGAAAGAGAGAGAGAGAGGAAACCCAAAAAAAAAAAAAGGTTTTGGTTTGGTGAGAAAATGTGAACAATGGGCGGTGGAAGCTCGTGCGAAACACCCAACACGGTTGTATTGCGCCATAAATCTAGCTGTCGCCGTTTTTTTTCCGGAACTACCCCTGTCTTATTTTGTTTATTACTCTTTTGGATCAGCAGAAAATGTTTTTCTGCTGCCCCTTTTCTAATTTAATTTAGATTTTCGCCGAAATTAAGTTTTTGATAGATTTGCGGCTCTTTTCATTTATTTGCAACTTGTCAAAAAGCCCATAAGGACCGAAGCACTCGAATGAAAATAAATCTTATGTAAATATATGGAGTAGTAATTAAATTTAAAATAAAATGCAGCAAATTGTGGAAGCTATAGAAGTTAAAAGCTTTATATCAAGCTAATTATGAAATCAATATTTTCTAATTTGGAAATTACATAAAAATGTAAAAAAGAAATTTGGTAATATTGATTGAAATAAAATCACTCCCACTAGTGACCAGTAATTGAAAGGCTAGTTTAGTAATTGTATCAAAATTAAATTGTGGTTGTAAAAATTAAATAAAGAAGAAAAGGAGAAAGAGTGAAGCAAATGATTGAAGAGTAGGGCCTCCTTTGGGGTGTTGTTAATTAGGTTGACACGTTTTCAGTTTTGGTTAGCCTTTTTGCTTTACAATTAAGGAAGAAAATGTTAGTAACGACTTTTCACAAGGTAAACGCCCTTACTAAATTTCCGAACAAAGGAACAGAATCCTAAGTGATCAACGTCTTGATACAGATCTTAACTTATATAATTGGAACATACTAATATTTTATTTATAATTAAAACTTAAAAATAAAATAACTTATGTTTGAATCATAAACCGTGTCCTTGAAGCGCTGTGCCTGTACTATAATCATCCTATGATTAATTCCATTTTAGTATAAGTCTTTCGAAATCGAAACAACTAATTAAAATGTGAGAATCTTTCCAATATAATTAATGTACTCGAAATTATTATAAAAAATAAACAAAATATCATCAAAGTGTTGTTATTAGAGCGTGAAAAGTTGACAGACAAGCTAAGGGTCGATGAATCAATGGAAAGAATTGCAGACATTTTGGTACATATTAAGCGTAATTGGATACCAAACTTTGGCATTTGTGTAACGGGCAAATGCAAACCAAAGCCAGTCCCAAAATTTGGCAAATCTTTGTTTCATGTGTGGTTTAAGATGACAGCTATATTTAGCTTTTAAGCCATACAGATTTTGTGTGCTTTCTTGGAAGGAGGTTTAATTTTGAATCACTATAGCTGGAAATTAACTTGGTGCAAAGGTTGGGTTTGAAAACTCTCGCAAGTTGTTTAATTTCCTGCTACTGTTAATGTAATTCAATGGACAGCCACAAGTTGAAGTGAAAATGTGAAATACTGAACTGAAATGGCTGCGGCCATTTCTGTTTTGGGTCCAACCCAACAAAGCTAATTCTAGTTCTAGCTTTAAAAAAGGATTATTAAGTCTATAATAATCTTACTTAAACTGCGATGCCATCTGTTTCAAACTGTGAGGTCCCACTTTAATTACAAGTTGTCTTTATATATCAAAACCGTTGAATGCCAGAAGTGCACTGATTGAAATGAGGAAACTTCGCTGAACATTTCAAAACGTATATATGCTATATAAGTTTCAGCCGTTGTCACCATTGGAGTGCAAATTAAGTACTGTAAACAAGAAGAAAACAAATTCCA
>AWWV01012857.1:0-34814 GCA_001974805.1 Corchorus capsularis
CAAAGTAAAATTATATTGCATTGACAACATTAATTGGTGCTAGCTGGGTGGACTTATGATTTTCATTTGATGATGCAATATGTAGTGCTTAACACACCACATATTAATTTGTCTAATTAAATATGGCGTTCAAATCATGCATATAAATTAATTATAATTATTTTCTCTTATATTATTAAATTTGTCATGAGACAAATGTGTTTGAATAAATACTTTTCTCATGTCACCAAATCTTGCACTCGAATTTTGCATATACGATCAAATTCATAATTTTGGATTTCAAATCTTTTATAATGGTCTTTCAGAAAAAAAAAATTGTTACATCGTGAATCATTTATATTTTATTTTTATATATAAAGATTGAATAGTTAAAAATATATAAATCTATATGGTTTTTAAATTTTATCAAGGTTTTGAAACCGAGCCGGTGATTGAACCAAAGAGGTGTTCGGTCATCAGTTTGATTGATTCAACTGTCGATTCGGTCCGTTGAGGAAGATTGAAGCTAAAAGTGAATTTTCTTATATAATAAATATTATATATATGTTGCATAAAAACAACAGAAAAAGCTTTCTGGTAGTGTGGTAGTGTGGTTAAGTATACGTGGTTTATACTTTTCTGTTACCATGTTATGGGTTCAAAATCGCACCACAAACAATTTTTTTTTTTCAAAATTTAAAATTCAAATTTAGTCAACATCTCTATAACCGGTCAAAACCGGTCCAATTTCCCAGTTCAACCATTCATCGGTTTTGATTGATCGGATAAGCCTCCGATACCTGGTTTAACTGGTCAAACCAACCGATCCGGTCCGATTTTAGAAACAATGTTTTTTTATTGATTTTTAAATCGTATAATATTTATATTTCGAGTTAGAAGAATAATCTCTAAATCTAAAATTCACTCAATATATATAAAAATGTTCCAATTAAAATACAAAAAATACAATGTGATTTCATGTAATTTCTAAATATGATTAAGATACATTAAATCTAATGATCTCTCTGTGACGGTGAGATTAAAATCCATTCCAAAGAACGTCGGTGTGTAATTAACCCGATGATATACATAAGGGGATTGCTAAATACCACCCCATTTTTGCTATTCACCGTCCCAATTTTTACACTTTTGCCCTTTGCCTTTTGCACTTTTTATACTGAGCCTCCCCACTAGGACGGCTTCGCCACGGCGGAGCCTCCCCACTAGGACAGCTCCGGCATGGCGGAGCCTCCCCACTAGGACGGCTCAGCCATGGCGGAGCCGCCCCACTAGGACGGCTAGACAATTTTTTTTTTTAAAATAATAATTATTTTTTTAAAAAAAATAGTCGAGGTCATCAGTCCTAAATTTCGTCAAAAATTGCATTTTTCTTCAATCGTCATCAAAATACGGCACGTTATCGTTCATTTTTCTTAAATCGTCATCAAAATACAGCACGTTAACACTATTCTACGTTCCTGATAGTTTCAAGATTAGAAAATAAAACAAATGGCAAAAGCGTAAAAAAAAAGACAATGAATAACAAAAATGGGGTAGTATTTAACAATTCAGTATACATAAATACGGCATCCACTCTCTTTATATGAAAAGGAAGCTAAAACAAGACGGGTGGAAAAGAAAGAATGAAGAACCAAATTAAAATAGTTAAGCGGGTGTAATGAAAATGTACGGAGGATTTATTGAATTCGTAAAAAACTCATTGATCAATGATTAGAAAATTTATCTCAAAAAAAAAAGATTAGAAAAATTGATTAATTTGTAACTTTGTAAGTAATCATACGAGTACGACATCCCCCATGGGACCACGTCAAAATATCTATATGGCTAAAATATTAGGTGTCAAAAAAATTTGGCGGGCCCACAGCCCATGCCCATGGACCAATGAGGCAATGACACATTGTTGTTTATATAAAGAGTATTATATATGAGGGAATGGGGGTGATGCCGGATTCATGGATGCATGTTTTTTGGGTCTCCACACCATTTTAAGGATTTCTTTTCGGTTTGTATTTTGTGCAATTATTATGCAAGCTGTTGAGAATTGAGATTTTGAGAGACTTAAGACGGATTCAAGGCAAGCTAGTTGTACTTGTGTACATAATTTGGGAGTCCCCAATTAATTAATTATCGACAAATATTATTATGAAATATGAGAATGAGAATTGAGAGGTAGCCCTCAGATTAATTTCTGATGCAGCAAGAAAGAAGAAAGGCCCCAAACACGGTTCCCATGCCTGAAACTACGCTCTCTCACTCACCTTCTCCCTTCTATATACGCTTTCTAATTGACTTGAAAATTCTAACTAAAATATACAAAGTTTTTTATGGTTTATTGATATATAGGCTAGCAGCATTGCGTCAATAGCAAGCAAGTCTAATTCTAATTAGTTGAATGATTACAAACCTCTAATTGCCAAAGTTTGATTAATTGCAGCATTGAATTTGTATTGAAACGTCATTCTGTTCAAAATGTTTCATTAACAAGTTTTGATAGTAAAACTCTTTCCCCCTATTCTCTTCCCTCCATATCGAGACATATAGTTTTTAACATTAAAAAAATTTGTTTTCTATTAATTAACTCTCATATGTGGTAGCAACGATGGTATATGTATCCATTTTCTTCTAAAGAAAGTTCTATTCTAATTACATGCATTTTTGTTTTCTTTTGGTTATATTAATTGAGGAAGTTATACCGATTCAAACAATACATTATACATAGCTAAAACCCTTTTGGATTTGTAAAAAAAATACAGTTTCTAAATTGTTTGTATCTTAATACATGATGAAGATGTTGCATTAATTAATCCCATGGAAATCTCACTTAATTAAGTTAAATGTACACATATTGGTATAATAAGAAAATCGACATTGATTAAGTTCGGGGCATCATTTTGAATACAAGAAAAACGAGGTCTCTTTCTAGTCTGCAGCATATATACCTACGATAAAAGACATGATCATGTCCAAGTTTAGCCCTTTCATGTTGGTTGATTCCCATTAAATGATGCAGGTTCATTGTACCTCAAGAATTTCGAATTAATATAATAATTCTCTAGTATATATATATATAGGGTACACATGTCACCCTTCAAGACCCGCTTGTGCAGTCTGCCAAACTCTACCGTCGGTATATTATATATAAACCCATATATATATATATATATAAATATATATGGCCACCGTATAGAATTTTACATGATAGATGTATATAATACAATATTTCCTATTAGTTTTGATTTTTGGGCTTGGGTAAATAAGGAAGGTTAACCCCGCTTATGCCGGTTTCACTTGTAGAGATATCGGTGCTGCTAAATGCTAATATCCTTGGATGAAAAAAAAAAATTAAACAAGAAAAAGTTAGATTAATTTGTTAATGGTTAGTATTTTGGTTAGGAACTATTTTTGCCATTTCAGAATATTGGCATTGCAGCGCATACCAAATTAACTTACTAGTGAAAGGTTGGTTTAAAAAAAGAGGCGAGAGCACGAAGACTTTCAATTCAAACTTCCAATCGTATATATAAATACATTTGATTTTCCTCTCCCTCTCGGCGAGGCCATCATTTTCCGAAAATCTCCTGTGCTTTTGTGCGCAGGAGACTTACAAATTATATCAGGAGTCGTGCCTTTTTGTTTTTGGTCTCTTAATTTATAATCTATCTTGTAATTATTCCGATGGAAGGAAAAACAAAGACTGCCATCGGAAGCATTTCCATGGACAAAAAGACGGCTCCTGAATCTGATCATCAAAATCAAAATGGCCTCCCCCCGGCCATGCACAAGAAAAAGAAGAGCGCCAACCTGTTCAAGGCAGGGCTTTCCCTATTGCGTAGTAAATCACGCAAATCATCCAAATCACAATCAAAATCCAGTAATCATCAGGCTGATCATGATCATCATCATGTGGGGTCCAAATTCTCATGGAAGGGTCTTGTAGTATCAATGCGCCCTATGCATTTACAAGGCCACCGAAGTCATATTCCAACCCTAGCTATTGAGGCCAAACCTGCAACGTCCTTGCCTGAGAATAAGCAAACAACTTTGGGTCAATATCATGAAGAGGCCAGAGCTAATACGGCGCCGTTTTGTCCAAATGTGAAGGAGTCTCCCTCCACAATCTCCATGTCCTCTTACGGGTCCGCGAGCGACATGGGCCAATACGAGTCACCTTTGAGTGTTCTTCCGGATCAGATCAAATCTGGCCACACCACATTCTGGTATGGTGATGATGAGGAGGATGATAGCGGCGACGAAATGATTGATGCCAAGGCTGAACAATTCATCGCTCAGTTCTACCAACAAATGAGGCTTCAAAACATGAATCGCTGAATCCTTTGCAATCGGTTTAAAAAAAAAAAAAAACTAGGAATCGTTGGTCAATAACGTATGTATTGCAGTAGTGATTTGCATGCATGCACGGTTACATTAATTAGGGCTTTGTTTGTTTTGGGTCTTTTATTACCTTTTTAATTTCAGTTTTTGGGTTAAATTATGTTGTTTCATTAGGAAGAGGAGCACTTAATTGGGCTGGTAGTAAATAAAGAGAAGATACATATATAAATCTTCTTTTCTGGTTCAATTGTTGTGTAGAAGTTGGGATGGGAATCATTTATCAATGGAGAGGTTAAGTTTAGGTGTATTTTTGTTGTAATTCAAAGAAGTAAATTATGTTGTATATGATTGGTTATTATTATTATGAATATTATGATTTTAAAGTAGTGAATGAAATTTGCAATTTTGGCTTCAATTTCCTAAGCATGTATATATGACTATTAATTGCTAACTATAAGTTCAAATATGCCCAAAATTTCATACACACTCTTCTCCCCCTTAACCACCCAGTACCCAATTCTTGCATGTTTCAGATTATTAGTGGGCCAGGCCCAACTTTAAATTGTCCACTTGGGCTTAAACCGAGACCCCCAAGTTTTTGGACCAAGCCCAGAAATTTAATATTTTTGCATAATTAATTGGCTTGGATCAATTACCTAAAAAAAAAAAAATTGTATTCTATACCTTATACCAGTCCATTTTAGATTGGTAATTTGGTACTATCTAGATCCATGTCACTCACTATGTGAGTGTAGAAATAAAAAGGTAGTTTTTATAATAGTTTTTTTTTGACACATTTAAGTTGGTAGTTTCTTTTAATTATATAAATAAAAATTAAACATTATGTATATTGTTGGTGGTTTAAATTTTATTTTCAAATGGGTAGTTTTTATTTTTGTTTTTTAATCTTTTAAAACCTAAGTTTTTGTCTGAGTCAACTCGTGACACAAACTCAGGACTTCACATTATACTTAGGATAGATATTCCTTCCTTTCACAATTCATATTCTTGTTGCAACTTCATAACCCTTTAGATATACAGATATAGCGTTTGCAAAACCAGAAAGGCGCAGGAAAAATTGCACACAGAAATTATTTAAGAAATCTACGGTATACAAACTTAAAAACTTAAACTAGTGTTAACCACCCAATCCCATAACTGCAAGGCTAAAGGCTAACTGACATTCTACAACCAAATCTGAAAATTAACAAGGGGTTTATATCAATATCAATATCAATATTATCAATAATAATTGGAGCAATTTGAATTTGCACTAATCTAACAATTCCAGAACTTAGACAGAGAAAATAAATGAATAAACAAGAACTGAGTCATTAACGTTTTACATCTTAAACAACTAATAACTAATCGTCATCAATTAATTTTAAACCCCAATTTTCACTGTTTTATGAAGTGAAACTAAAAATTACAATAAAAAATCTATCTTCTCAAAAAATTTAACTAAAATCTATATCTTGTGTTGTTATTACAACTAAGTACTAGTATCTTCTCACTTACCCATCGTTTTGTTCAGTCCAAAATATCAAAACTATCAGTCCCAATCAGGATCTTGCCATCTCACCAGCGGGTCCCACAGTGAATCCGACGTGTACACAATCTAAGCCGCAAAATTAGTATCCATGGACGATCTGTGAGCACTTGTTCTTGATCCAACGGAGCCCTTTCCTCAAGGAAGACTTTACTTTTCCTTCCACGGTGTAAACCTTGTACTTGGCTATCCTTTTCTTTCTCTTCATCTCCGGGTCCGTAAATCCCCACGGCTTCGACGTCCCTTGACTCGCCCGAGTCGTCCGATTCTGCGCCTGTTGCAAATCGGGCGAACGGGAACGACCCGAGAAGATCTGATTCCCTCCAATGCTCGAACTCTTCCCGCTTACTATCTCCATCCGCCGGTCATATGAGGACGGCCTTTGACCCGACCCATAACTCTCCATTGAGAAGAAGATTATGATACTCCAGAGGAAGAAACGAGATTTTTTTCTTTTTCTTTTTTTACGGTTTTTAAGAGATGGAAGTTGGGGGTGGGGTTAGGGTTTGGGAACTCGAGGTTATTACGGTGAAAACTGAAAAGAAAATTAAAAAAAAATTACTTTTAAAAATATTTTCTACTTTTTCCTCCCTTTTCTGTCACCTGGTTATTAATTATGACGTGGTTTCTGTACTGGATGATTCTTTTTCGACTTTTTTTTTTTTTGATTAAAGAAAACAAGGAAATTAGGTTTAAGGCTTTAATTAAGCTGTTAATTCGAGAAAAGTGTCGAGTTTTGATACAACCTCGGTTTTGCCGATCTTTGGTTGGACTAATAAACCTGCACTGCAGTCTGCTCTGGCAACCTTCCACCGCTTAATTTATTATAGTAACAAACGATTAATTTAATTACTAGTTAGGCATAATTAACGCAGTTTGGATTAATTAAAGCATTATAGATTAGATGAATGAAAAACAAAATTATATATAAAAAAAAAAGTATCCAAAGAAGTAAAAAAAGTTTGGATGCCTTGCTTGGCATGGCAATTTTCTCGACAACTTTAAACGTGAGACACGACCCACATTTATGTCCATTGTTTAAGTACGAGATTCTTGTGCTGGTAGTTAAGGGAATTTTGAAGAGGTTTTCCAATTATCAAAATATTTTATTTTATAAAAAGTAGTAGATTTATTTTTTGAACTTATATCATATTCATGTGCAACAATGCAAGCATAACATGTTAATCCCATGGACTGTAATTATGAAAACATGGACAGTACTTAATTCCTTTTCTTATTTAACCGAACCTTATATATGCATAAATCATATATATATACATCCTAAAAAGGGATTAACAGTAATATGACAAAAAGAAATGATAATAAATAAATTAAAGGACCACAATAATTATTACAGATCCAGCTAATGCTATATGAAGTTATGAACAATTAATCCAACGAGTGAGCATATGAAGAAAAATTAAACTAGGAGCAAAAGTAGCTGAGCAAACAGAAATTGAATGCTTTACCGAAAGCATGCACACCCTTTATTCATTAGCTAGCAACTCATATTTAAGTAGCAATTAATTAGAAAGCCTATTATAATTAGCTTATTGTGATCACCATAAATACCCCCAAAAAAAAGAAGAATGAATTTTGACTCATTAGAGTAACCAACGTTTCTTCAGCCTTCTATTTTAGTAATTAATTTTGAAAAGCATATTGATATATATATATATATAGTTGATTATTGTAATTTTATTAACTTGTTCAAAAATTATATATCAATCTAATGCAATAAGGAATAATTAGCTTCTCATGTATTATATAATATCTTTTCTGTCTCCCCTTTTTGCTTACCACGCGGTATCTAAAGTTTTACTCTGACTAATCCGGATTTGACCGCTGAATTTATAGTTTGCATGTTTTTTTTTTAATGTGTTTGTATATATTTGTGTGTGTAATGTATGAATATATAATTCATAAAACAAAACCAAGCAAAGTTTCGTGTGGTCTATAAACTTGTTGGCATCTCTATTTAATCACAAGACCCTGAGACAACATAAGATTGATGTAAGATTCACATCGTATAATCAATAATGCAAGTCGTGCCAAGCTGATATAACAAAACGAACGTGCGGCTGGGTCTTGGATGCTGCAAATGACCCTAGCTAGCTCCTTGTCATTTTCTTTCTTGTAACTTTGCCTCCCATGTTAATGTTGTCCCACTTAACATTCTCATCAATATATGTCTTCAGAATTATTACCACACCCAGATGTTTTTTTTACTTGCATCAATTATTCTGGCATAAGAGGTACGCAATTTATGATTGTGGACTAGAATTGGCAAACTCTTGCAATACATTAATGGAAGATGCATGTTTCAACAAAATATAAAACTTCACGACCAATATTTTCAACAGCACAGAAGGAAAATATGCTTCAAAAGCAGAGGATTAACAGAAACTCCCAATGGGTACATATTATATATATATATATATATATATATATATCTACCTAATACTTAAAATTAACCTGAAGGAGAAAGTTTAAGATGAAGATCAATGGAGCCTATATCGGGTCCCTCTGGCAATTTACCAGAAAATTCAGTAAAAACCGGGGTTGCAGTTGCAAAGTGCAATGGCTGTGCTAAGTAAATCCTAGGAGCATACTGAGATGGAGTCGAAGGAAGCAACAATGGGCGTGATGGGCAATAACCAGTTGTTGGTGCCACAAATTTACCGCTGCTTCCGTTGGTGGTGGTGAACCCTCTAGGGAACGCGGTGGGCGGGATCGACGTCCTTACAGCATGGGAGCTTAAAACAGGCGTTGCGGCTACGTAACGTTGATGGTGGTGCTGAAACTGGGCGCGCCTTGCCCTTTGACGCTCCCTCTTGTGTGCATTTTGATGGCCCCCTAATGCTTGAGAGTTGGCGAATACTCGGCGGCAAAATGGGCACTCGAATTTCCTGCTCTCTCCGAAATCTTCATCATCAGCGGCTTTCTCTAGAATTTCTTCTTGATCATCAGTTAGTGAAAATCCAAATAGCTTTAGTGATGATGAAGAGGGTTTTTGTTGGTTATAATCAGATTGTTTATCTGGTGCCATATCAGCCATTGCAATGTAGAAGAATGAAAGGAGAGAGGCTCTGCAGCCAATATAGTTTATGTATATGGAAATTGTGATACTGATAGAATTGAAAGTAAATGCATGCCCTGCCTGTATTTATAGATGATTTGATCCTCTCCAATTCATTCAACTTTTATATTGGCCTTATTGAGTGGGTTATAGCTGAAAAGTGAAAGTATGATTGTCTGCAGAAATCTTTTTCTGCGCTATGGTAACAATTTCTCACTCAATGTCCATATATAGAACTATAGGTTTGGCACTTGGCATGCAGTACAAAATTTTCTGTGGGGGTAAAGTAAGGTAAGGTAATTACTATTTATGAATAGTTTTAGAAAGGGTGGGGATCGTGTAACTTGTGAAAACAATCTTTGTCAGGGCAAACAGTTTTTAGATGGGAGCAGATCCTGAAGGAGGATCCATGATGGTGAAACATTGAAGAAAAAAGAGCCCGAGAAAGACGGGGGGATTAGGGCCAATTGTCTGTAGGCAAGATGTAATATTAAGCTTGTCCCTCCTTGCCTCCTTTAAATGCCAAATTTTCTTGCATGCGCCATTCCCTTGTTGGCCTGCATAATCATTCATATATATCAAATTTATAAACTCTCCATCTCAATTAGATGATATGACCGAGACCATTAATTGATCCAACTTCAAACAAATCACATTAAAAGGAACTAATTATTTCGTCATTAGCCAAATCTTTATAATTCCTTTGTTTTTTGTCTTTACATCGACTGATAGCTAGTTCATTGCTTTTCACAAATCTGTGATGAATTGACTTCTCTAGTTTAACTGTGGATACCCTTTCATCAGTTCCCCAATCAACAGCTAGAAGTAGAACAAAATTCACCTTATTAAGTTGATTATGAAGAGAAAATAGTACTCCACGCCTAATTAAGGATAGAGGCTATACATATTGGACAAAATAAATAGCTAATGTTGACTAAAAAGGGAGGCATGAAAAGACAGGTTTCCATTTTGATGCAAAATTTATAGGTTCCAAAAGAGCAATCTGCGGACTATGTTTGAGATATACATGAAACAATTTGTTGGGTTTATTATACCTTTCAATCTCTTTTCATATATATCAGATAAAGCCTTGTGTCAAACTACTATTTAATTATTAGGTTGGAATCTTTCGTGATCTTAGCTTAAATTCTTCAATACTAATACTATATATATATCTTCACCTGTGGTGTGCTACATACGTAAAGCTAACAGCTTGCCTTATGATAGGTTAGGCCTCCGTAGCATCAATGCACGAAATCTTGCCCTCCACCACTACTTCCAAATGCAAAGACTTTCTCTTATTCAAGGAACCCATGAAGTACTGATATATATGGAATCAGCTATAGGCCATAGGCCAAACCAATCCAAAATTTCGGAGGAAGCTATAATATTATACCATCCCCTAGATTTCCCTTTTTCTAAAAAGAAACTAAAGAGCTCGTTTCTAGATCCTAAACCCACTATTTTTTTTATTTAAAAGGTGCTGAATTATGGAAACCCACTATTTTTATAGCAAGCAAGAGTTAAGTAGGTATATAATGACTTTGATGCCATTGTTACTTTCATAGGGTGAAGACTCCGGAAATAATAATTGACTTCTTATATATACTAAATCTCGTACATTTTGTCTTTTTGCAATCCTAACCTCAAATCCTTCTTTTATATTGAGTGTATATAGCATAGGCAGAGGCAGGTTTCACATCAAGCACCCACCTTAATGGTTCAAATCTATGAAAGAATTTCTATCAATTAAAGAAGGCTCTCATAAGCTAGCTATACTTCCTCTGCACTTAGCATCGTATATGGTAAATACTCAGAAAAGGAGGAAAGCAATATTACAAAAGGGAATTTGTCATTATTAATTATCTTTTTTCGTTTGGGCATTTTCTTATTATTGGTGGGTTTTGTAATGTTATGGATATGAAGGGATTGGTGACTGGTATAAGGGACAAAGGATGACAGATGAGGGTAGCTTTTTATCTTGCCAAATGGACTAGGAAAACAAAGTACTAAAATCATTTGTTGTACTTTGGCATATATATTATATATATGTAAATGTAAATACTATGGCTACGGTCGCTGTTGTACATGTTGACACGTTTCAAAAAACCGGTGGCTGATGGATGTCTGCCACTAGCGTGCGCATGGACAGAGAGTCGAATCCTTCACCCTTTGTCGAGGGTTTTTTGATGATCACAGTGTCTCCCATAATCCAGGTTTTGATTGACATCCATCTCCCCTTTTCCTTCTCTCAATAACCCATTTGATCCTTTTCTTTGAATATTTCTACACCAAGATCTTTGCTCAATCTTATTTCCTGACTTTTCTCATCATCCACTTGATTTGCTCCCTGCTATTATATCTAATGATCTATATTGTAATATCCTTAGAATTATATCCAAATTTAAAGTTGGACAAGGCTAGACATACTACCCCTAGCCACATTATTCTTGTACACTGCTACCATTTAAAACCGTTGAATGTGTGTTTAATTTGAATAACAACTGTTGGATATAAGTAGTATAAAAGAGTAGTGTGGTTTATGGTACATACTGTAAATAACTTTATCGTTTAAAGTTAATCCAATTAAGACATTTTGGAGCTAATTATAAGGTGAGGTTAACCAGGATGAAAATCCTTATTCCATGGTGTTATTGAGTTGAAAGCCTCAGCCAATAATAATGTTAATTGTCCTGCCAGCTGAATTTGTACATAAAAGAATCCTTGAAACTTAGAATAAAAGTTATGTATGGTATGTACGGCATGGTTCTTGATGCTTTTTGACTATAATAAAATGCCCCCACATTAGTTTTAGTGAGACATTATAGCATTTTCCCCCATGTGTGGCTGGTTCCTTAATTTTGCTTCCTTTCCCACTCGGACACTCCCACCATTATGCTTTTGTTTTGCCACAAAAACAATTTTACGTCATTCGGATTATATTTATATAGCTCTGCCTCTGCCTCTGCCCCCACCCTCACTTAATGGTGTCATATCGCCCCTTCTCTTCCATTGTTTGGACTTTGGATTCAAGTAATTGGATCAAAAAGCATTCAGTACCTAATCGACCCTACCAGGGTATAATTTGAATCATTTTCTCAACCCTTTTTTAATTTCACTTCAATCTCATGTAGGCTCCTGCATTTTGCTAGCATTTCATCAGACTATAGCTACCGCCTACCAGGCCTCTCTAGCTTATAATTTGCTTATATACAGGATCCAAAATTTACTTGGAGCAAAACTACAATATATTGATCAAAAGCTAGAAATATTCTTCATTCAGGTCTTAAATCCAGGGAGTTGCAACTCGAAAGAAAGTGTTGTGTTCACTGAGAAATGTGAATGTTCTGTAGGATTACGGGACATCAAAGTACAGGGTAATGGCCCACCTTGGTGTTTTGCTTTAGTTTCCTTGTTCCATAGTTTTTATTCTGCCTTTTGAAAGAGCTTTCAAAAAGCTTCATGTACATGTTCGAAAGATTCATTTGTGGGTGTGGGGGGGACTTTTATGGGACTTTTTGCTTTTTCATTTTTCTTCAATTCCAGCTTGATGGAAGCACAATATCTTATTCCTGATATGTTGCTAATTTGAACCATTATATTAAGTCAAATTAAGCCTTTTTAATTTGCTAAAGTTCACCTCTTAACTCTACTCTTACCATTATGACTTCATTTCTACTTAAAAAAACCCTTTGATTAAAAGACAGTAACTTACTAAACATGGGACTTCATTGTCATTTTGGCTACCAAAGAGCTTTGTTCACTTGGGACAGCTGCATGTTACTTGTACAGATGAATAGACTACTCAGCCACTGAATAGAATGGTAAAAGTTAAAATTTTCTAGCTAGGTGCATGAAAAACTTGAAATGAAAATGGCTATCAATCAAGAATCACTAGCAAAAACTTTTGTTTTTTGGTTTCCCTTTCTGCAGAGAGAAAGGCAAGGGCAAACATTGAGATATATGGTTGAACTTGAACTAGCTAGATTTGCCCACACCAACCAAGTTCACTTTTGTTTAGCTCCTGTCGATTTAATCTTGCACGCGAGAACAAGGGGTCTAGTCAGCAGGAAGCCGGCCCAGTGGATATATACCAATCTGATCGACGCCCAGAGATTCCAGATTTTATTTGCTCTAATACGACATAACCCTCAAATAGACATTAAAAAGACTAGTCATGGTTGTAGTTTATCAAGCTATAAAAACGTCCTGTTGATTTTTATAGCTTTAATGGCTATAGGAAAAATGCAAGCCTAAGATAAGAACAAAAATGTAGGATTACTTAATCTCTTGTTTTGTCAATTTGGATTTGATTATAGAAACTCTTCTTTTCTGTCAAACGTGACTTGAAATGATCAACCTGGACCTAATTGAGGATTAAAATCTATGTAACCGGCCGGTTGTTACCTTGCCTAATCGCTAAGATTTACCATGATCATGTCGGGTTTGCTTATAAGCCATGTTAGTTTCACCTAATGGTAGTTAAAGCTTTATTATCCTAGGTTGAAAAAACAGTTTGAAATCTGTCTTACCTTTCATAATCAATGTTCATGAAGAAGAAACCTAGAGACTATATATTATTTGACCATTTACTACCAAACTTCTGAAAATTGGGTGGAACTCAGATCAGATATATAGTTTACAAATTCAGTGCAACTCTGCAATTTCTCATATTTCCCCTACATTGCAGCTTTATGTGAAATTGAGAGGAGACTAAGTTTGGTAAGTAAAAAAGATGCTATGAACCCAGCTGATTGGGTTTGGGATAAAGACACGATGAACATAGTTAAAAAGACAACATCGAAAGATTTCAGAATCCTTGGAGATGGCCCACCAAAGCTCACACCTAGTTTTCTTATCTATCTAATCTGAAGGGACTAAAGCCTGATGAGTGTGTTGTGCAGTTATTTCGTATGGTTTATAAAAGAATGGGGCTATGGAATTTTCATGTGTGCTGCTGCTATAGGTCTTGCAGCAAGGTCAACCACGCTCATCCATTGGTTTTGGCCTTTGCTTTTTTTTTTTTTATTCTTTGGTGGAATATTTCGACATTTCGTAGCCTTTAAAATGAACACTTTTTTCAGCTTGAGATGATATCCCAAGATTTTATTCTAGATATTATGAAATGAAATTATATACTATATGAATATGAATGATAATAATGCCAACTAAGATGACCCCTTCATTTGCTTATTGTATTTTTCTTGCTTGTCACAGAGTAGTAGTTTCCTTTTTCCATGATTTAAAAAAGAAAAGAAAGGGGATTTTATATGAAGATGTGTATATTTAGTGAATCGGTGGGCACTCTCACATTAATTGGTTGGCAATGTTTGTTGGCTTCTTCTTTTTCTCCAGTTGTAAGTGGGTTCAATTCAATGTTTATTGGTCCTTTTGACATTTCTGATTTATCCAAATTAATCCAAAAGACTCAAAGCCCACAATTCCATGTGATTTCTAATATTTTTTTTTTGGCAAGATATTTCTAATATTTATTTATTTATGTCATAATAATAACATCAGTACTACATAGGATAGGAATCATGTTAATCCAGGGCCCTTCTGTCTACTATATGGCCTTTGATATTATATATAATGGCTATGCAATTCATTTCACGTCGAAAACATTCATTATAAACATCTCAAAGATGATGATTTTTCCTCAAATTACTAAGATGTGATGTATAGTTATGATGCAAAGCTCAAAATTGGGTTGCTTTAATTTGTCAAAGTTTAATTCTGACAATGAACTTCTCCTCTTGATCTATGAGGCTTAAGGTTTCCCTTTAACAGTTAGCATTGTATTTCCTCTACTCAACTCATAGCTAGGGTTCACTTTGGGAAGTATGGAAGGAAGAGAAATGTCATACTAGTACAAGTACTATATATCAAATCGGTACGTATGCATCACTTTTAACAATTTGGAAAATTGATAGGTCATTCAAAGTGTTTCCATTTTCTCAATAATTTCATAGCGTGATATATAAGTTGTTCAACAAAGAAAAAACATATATAAAGATTCTGCATATACTGCATTATAGTCGTAAAATTCATTTTTAAAAAGTTTCATTGGAAAAAGGAAAACAAAAAAGAGAGAATTATATGCATATGCATATGGTGGAGCTGAGATAGGGTTGCGTGGATATTGTGTAAAGTAGCAAACATGGATTCGGACATGGCATTTTCTCCACGTACAACAGGGATTCCAAATGCTTTTGTTTCATAGGTCATAGGCCATGCCACTATCCTTTTTGGCCCATCGCCATAATTTGAGATACTATATATAATTGTGAAGAAAAAAAAAAAAAAAAAACCCTGGATCTTCATCCATTCATCCCGGTTCAAAAGAAGACACTGCTTCTATTGTTCAAACGACAGAAAAAGATTGTATGAGTATATACATTTCTACAATGAAATTTGGAAGTAGAAATGAAAAACCTAAGATCATCAATCAAGCTTTCTACGTACATGGACTCTATTATTACAACAACAAGGTGGGGTTGGGTAACTATTAAAGTTGGGTCCAATGTTTTTGTGTTTTGGGTTTGGGAAACGTGATACCGCTGAGAGTTAAGGCCCACAACAGAAACAAAAGGCTGGGAAACGCACGTGCTGCTCTATTATGTTCTTCTACGCATGAGACTTCTGGCCCAATTCTCATTCATTCTATCTATAGAGATTGCCCTATCCTGATTTAACCATTTCTTAACATCTCCTTTTTCTTTTTTAATTGTTCCCGTTGCCCTTTGAAGGTTTTTTTTTCTTCCCCTTTTGAAGTGGTTAATTAGATTGCCAAGGTTCTTTTGGGGTGATTGCAAATCTGATTTTGTTGGGACTATATCAATGCCCTTTACCCCCTTTGTTCCCATCCTCTTTTTGTATAGAATTATGTAGTAGTTACTTTGTAGTAGTTGTAATTTTTTTTTCATGAGAATAAAGTAGTAGTTGTAATTAGTAATATATGGAAAAATGGCCTCCTTGTCTTCTACAAGCACAACTGTACAAGTTTCAACTTTTTCCTAGTATCAATCTTTATCTCAATGGGATTATATATGAGAAAGACAAAATAGGAAATGATCAAATACAAACGCAGAATATATTACACTCAGTTCAGAAATAATTAGCTGAAAATTCTCCACCATATATAATCTATTAGGCCAAGAATTGGAGTTTGGACATATTGCATTAACCTACAGCTACCTTGACAACAACAAACGAACAAAATATGTCACAAGTTCAGCACCATTTTCATGGGACAGAGACAGACCACTTTAGGAACTAATTATGAAACTTCTAGCTAGTAGAATTAACATCCAACATGAAGCATAGATCATTTTTTTTGGAAAGAGCTAATTCTCAGAATCATCATCATCATCATCAGCCAAAGAAACCTTGCTTAGCCTACTTGGCAATGATCTAGCGTCATTGGTTCTGATCTTTCTGGTTCCCGAGCTGCGGCGGCTGCTTGAACCACCATAGACTGCTCTATGTGCTAGTGCTTTACTGAAATGGACGAACTTGGTTGATTCCTGGCTAGATGCTGATCGCTCTGTCCGATTTTTTTCAGTGTTGTAACTCTGGGTGTCCACATCCACAGTCTGATGATCAGCAATGGCCTTCTGATCAGTTGCCATTTTTATGCTTTTCCTTTTTCTCAATGATTAGTTTTGGAGAGGGAAAAAAAAAAGGCTGCAGAAGCAGAGGAAGATATGCATGGGAAACAGGGCAAGTATCTATTTGGTTTTTTAATAGAGTACTTGTTAGTATTATATAGAAAAGATGAATAAGGAGGCGCATCTACTTTTTTTTTTTTTAGAGATTACCCCTGATGATGGTGGTGGAATCTGAGGATGGGAATTGGGAAAGAGCTGCTTCAAGCAAACCTTTTTATTGCCGAAAGAGGGAGAAATTCTCTTTTACCAGCAAAGAAGTTAAAGAGTGTCTTTGAGGGGAAGAAACTAAATATACCAACCAAAGTGGGAAAACCATAATAAAATCTCTACAATCACTATTGACTACCACAAATTTTGCTTATTGCATTAACCAAGGATCAAAAAGGAATGGCCAAATCAGGCAATCACCAAACCAAGTAAGTAACTTTGATTCCACATTTAAGAGGGAAATGCCAAGCTCATAGCTACAGTTATGGTTCAAAGGATTCACTAAGAATGTTGCACGTGTTAGGCTGAATTCAGAAAACAATCACAATATTTTTCAGATACTAGTATTTGCTAAGCATGTTTTAGAGAGAAAAGAAAACTCTAGTTCTGCTGCATGAATATGAATATTGATTGACAAAGTTAAATCGATAGGGTCCCACAAATTCAACTATTGGTCCGATGCCAGTCATTTCGGGTCTTCCCAAATCAAACTTTTGGATAAATCTTTGTCATGGCTACTACATTAAAACAGTGTTCAATCAGCTTCATCCCATGTGAACTTTCTCTAGCTTTTGGACTAAACAACTTACTTTTCGCCCAATATGAACTGGTTATAGGAGGAAGCCGCAACCACAAGCATATACAAAAGCTTTCGCTTTGCTTTATGAATTTCATCTTTTTTCCTGTTGAATAGGAATGGCAATGACCAAAACGAAATGAGAAAATTTGTTTTGTCGCTATCTCAAAACACTTTTCCAAAGCCCTGCTGTTAACCGGCTTAGTACCAAATAATTATGTTCCAAATTCGAATCCTGCAAATTCCAAGCCCCTTTATAGCGGCATATATCGAGTCGTTTTCAGGGCAATATTCCTTTACAAATCCCATATGATTCGAGTAGACCGGCTTTCAAATTTTGGGCAAGTCTGGGCCATGTTTTTGCTCCTGTCCTTTGTTGAATTTAGGGCTGCAACTAGAGTGGGTTTTAACGGGTCAAGTCTGGACATATTCACAAGCGTACACAAAATATACACATATGTAACGTATCGAAGTTTTTTTTGTGCTAATCTGTTCTTCTATTCTAGAGCTTTATATATATTCTATTCCAGTGGAGAAAACCAGCAACAAGGCACCAAAAAAGGATTTCAAGTAATACAAATACGAGGGTACCCCACTTGCTTGAATGAAGCATGGCCTGTAACAATGATTTCGTCCCATCAACCTGCATTGCATAATAATACTTATGAACAAAAGTAAATCAAATAGATAAGCCAATAATGCAAACTGTTGCAGTAATTATGTTCGACACTTGAAAGATCAACTTAGAAAGAGAATTCCATATGCAAGTAGTTCTCTTGTAGGCTACATCTTTCTACTGTCAAGCTTGATCACAATTTTCACATAAACGAAAGAAAAAACATTATTTCACCAAAAAGAAGAAAAAACATTAGGCTCATTAATTCATTCTACTTAAGACATGAATTCCTTTCTGCATAGAGATGATAATGACTATGATGCAGCTTTTCAGCAGTGCACTCTTATATAAAAGCTCTGTAAATCTTGCAATTTTCCACTCTACAGTTATGTAATTAATATAGCTACAAAAGCAAGGATAAGAAAATTAGGAAACCGGAAGAGAAGACAGAAATAATACCAAGTTATTTTCCGGTGAATGCCAATAAAAACCTTGCAGAGCAGCTGGGAAAATCTCACAAGCAGCTAAAGCATATACTACGAGAGCATTCATTCCCATCCACTGGAGTAACACGAAAGGCTTTCTAAAATGTTTGACATCTACCTGCATCACATACAGCCCAAGAACTTTGCTTAGTTGCATTCCTAATTACTTTTAAGAAATATAAATCTCACTTAGAGAAGATTTGGGCCAAGCAATGAAGCAATGCATCATAACATCATTACATGCAAAGTACAAAGACTTATTTTGCAATTCCAATAGCACAAGACAAGCCTATATCTCATTTACAGAAGATGACAAGCCAATCACTAAGAAGAACTTACTATGTAAAAGATAAAGGTTAAGAACAAGCCTGATGCTCCTGCAGTGATGCACATATAGCTTAAAGTATACAGTGGTTTGGAGAATGGAATGCCTGTTACAAATACCAGCCATTAATACGATAAAAACAACAAAACTCACAGATAGTTATATGACACAACTTACCTAGCATCTCCAAACTAAATCCTGAAATTAGTAACAGAAAGGAAGAAATGGACCAAAAAAGCACTCTCTGCATTTGCCCCTGCAGAAGATATATGAAGAGCAATTTCACCAACAAAGCATGACATAGTATTGGCACAACCCATTTTCCTTTTTGGCAAGAAAATTTAGTGTACGATCAGCCCAAAGATGCAGACATCCTATCAAAGAATGAGAACATACCTTATAATGCATAAGTATATGTCCAAAATGCAATCCCACTAGACAAGTAAGGACAGCCATTATTGAGCTGCAGAAATCCCTCGGGGTAATATAAGAATTTCAGATACACTACTGAGAATAGATATCATAATGAGTAACTCTTTAAAACTTTGATGATCAACATTAACAGCCACCATGGAGAACTAAAAACAAGATCGAATATAAGGAGATCTCAACCTTAAGATTCCCTCAGGGTCGAATGGAGCAAGGCACCATTCAGGTGAATCTGGTGGCAGAGGCCCATAGTCTGGAGAATTAACACTGCATTCCTGTTAATGAAAAGGGCGCATGTGTTATTATTAATTAGTGATTGGGTGTTCGGTACAAAACAAATGAATAATGGAATGACCTTTGTTCTTCTGTACACAGGGCGTTGATATAGATGTTGTTCACCCAGAAAATACCGATCGACATAGCCAACAGCATTACATGCAGGTTCAAGACTGCCCCTAACTCCACATTGCACCTATTAAAAGAACAAGCTTAATAAGTTCCATGCAGCAAAAGTAAAAGCACAAGAACAAACTAGAATTTTAAGCTTTAATGACAGCATTTACTAGCATCTGGTTGAAATATTCACAAGACTAGGAATAGAATACAATGAAAACCATTATTATTTCTATCCCATAAACTGTAGCTTCAAAAAGTTTACTTTCATAGTTTTATTTACCTATCAAGAATATATACTCACTCACAATTTGAGTTTGGGATCCATTGGTGAATAGATTCAGGCTTGGAGCTTGAAATTCCCAGTTTGGAACATAAAGGCCATAGAGCAAGCACATATAAAAGGATAATAGTAGGGTAGCAAGAATCCTGCAGATATAGTAACAGTAAAAATTTTGTAATCTGATTGCTTTCAAAGTTGTAGAAAAAAGCGGACCATAAAATCCATAAAAAAAGGTGAGGAAAATCTTTACAAAGATTTTAATACAGTATATTTATTTCCTAACCACTGGACATAGTATTTCCTAACAAATGCCGTTGGAGAGTCAACTGTGACACTGTTAACAAGCCAGATTTCCGATACTGATGCCATCAGATATCCAATCGAGATCCTCTGTAGACAATAAAACATGAAAATGATGCAAATTAGCTTAATATATCCATGAGAACTCAATATCTATTTAGTATATGCAGCAGATTGCATTCAATGGAAATAAAGAATTTGTCAACACTAGTAGAAAAATTGATTTATGGAGGCGTAAGCAACTTACTTTTGTTGCATAGTAGGCAAGGAGCATGCTCTAGACAAAGATAAAGGAGTACTGCGTGCCTCAAGTTTTTAATAAATATTCAAGCACATGACCAGGAAAAATGTTTCAAATAGCCGGCCCTCACATTGGAAAGACATTAATAACACAGAAGATACATTTCCTGATATAAGGTCTTTTCCAAATAAATAATAAATTTAACACCATTTAGTGTTTATCAAGTACATACCACATTTAATAAGAATTATATGGCAGGGACCTTATTTGCATGGAATTAACAAATAAAAGAGAAGAAAACATCAATGTAATTTACATTAAAATATACATATTACCTGTAGCACACCTAGCCATCGTATCTTGGCCACATCAACTCCATATGTTAAATCGTTACGCCCATGAAAATATCCACCTATATGCATATCCAAAAAGATTAGAAACCACAGCACCAAGCTGTATTAATTAAATCCATTATCACCTTTTGCAATTAAAATAATGAAGTAGGCAACAAGAATGGTTGTTTTAATTATGGGTAGGCATACAAAATTGACAATATTAGCCTATTAGCAGACAGATTCAATTTACTTTAACAACCAAAAAAGTCGATTAATCAGGTAATGCAAAGATAAAAGAACCTTCACATCACAAAACAGACTAAAAGGCCCCTGTCAAGCTATCCCAAAACCTGCATGAGCAATGGGGCTCTCTAGTCTAGACTTGTCAGAAGGCAATAAAACAGTGACTTCTCCTCAAGAATACAATAGGTGAAAGTGACAACCTTGTAGAAACAAGCCCAGCAGAAACAGCTTGATTGTCCTCAATATAACTTTCTTTGTTGCCAACGGTTTGCTGGAAGCTTTCTGCATCATTAAACATGTAATTAACATAAGGATTTAATGTGACTTGCTTCTGCAATTGATTATTTATATCGTGAAGATGTATACATGCTTCTGTGCATTTTCTACCAAAAGCACCTATGGTTTTGCTGTTAAACAGTCATTAAACAAAGGGAAAAGCTCAGTTAAACACCTTTGATAAAAAGAACCTTAAAATTCAATCCTATGCTTGAGAATTTTACCTTAAAGGCAAGGCTAATGGAGACTCCAACACCAAAAAGAAAAAATGGCATCACAAAATCAGCAATCGTCACACCGAACCACGGAGCGTGATTAATAGATGGAAAAGCCCCTCCAGCATCATCAACCAAAATCATTAACTACAATAAGGAGTATTACAAATTGAGTTGAAAGCTATATAGATAACTCATAATGACAAAATTAAGAGAAAAAGATGCCACATGATCATAGCCTCGGATGCTTAATGAACAAAATAACAACAGAAGCAGACAAACAAGCTTAGTAAAATACCAGCAGATTTCTGTCAGTTATATTCAGAAAGCTCATTAAATATTCTTAAAAAGTGGAACATTGAAAGGCTACTAAGTTTAAAACTTTCCATTTAAGTCTCCGCTTCAATCAATTCAACGCTGTCACTATAAATAGGGTAATAGTAATAATCAGTTTGCTAACCTAAATGCTGCAAGTAAATTGTCACAGAGCTTCTCTCAACTGAATACAACTCATATAGCTATAACTGTATAATTAAGGGGGGAAAGGAAAACCTAAGAACAACTGGCATACCAAATTGGAATCTCTAAACGAATAACACTCCCGCTAAAACTGAATTACAAATAAAGAGTGTATGCAATATTTGAAACGTACCGCGACTGTGAGGCCACGGAAAACATCGAGAGATACGAGCCGTTGATTAGAGTCGTTGAGAGTAAGTTTAGGGGCATCGGGTTGGTCGGATGTTGAGGAAGCGGCGATCTCATCTTCGTTTCCATCGGAGGAAGGATTGTAGAGAAGAGGTTGTCGCTGTTCTTCTGATTCTCCCATTGCGACCAGCGCTGACATTTCTCCAATGAAAAGTGAAAACCACCGCCAGCGGGGGAAGACGGTTTAAGACTTAAGAAGACGAGAAGCGTGCTAGCTTTAGCGCCAGCGAGGCTAACGCCCTTAGTCCTAACGGGCATATTTTATGGGTCTTTCGCATTTAATTTTCAAATTGATCAATATTTAAATGACTTATATGGAAATAAATAAAGTATTTTTTGTTTAAATCAATAATAATAAAGGTAATTATTACGTCATTTATTATAAACTTGTGTAATTAGAAGGAAATGCCAAAAATTTGCCTTAGTTTATGATAATTATGAGATTCCATGCATTAATAATCCTGCAGCCTCTTTCCAAATTTTCACCAATCAAAGAGAAAGTTTTGCCAGCTCAAAGCACGCTTTTAGAGAATCACCATAAATTCATGCCTAATGTTTACCAAGTTAAGAATTAAGCAAAGGAGATTACTCAATAGAAACCAGAAAAGCAAATTAAGAAGGGAGAAAATTAAACAAAAAGAAAGAAAAAAAAAGAGAACGAAATGCCAGAAAGAACCAACATATGGGGGGGTTCGTTTGATACAAACATAGTAGAAGAAGAAGAAGATCGCGGCATTGATGGAAACTACTATGACAGAGCAGCGTATCGATCACCGTCAGATGAAGAAGTGAAGCAAGGCTGGTTTCTAAGGCCAGCAGCCATGGAGATGGAACGCAGGAGGAAAAAAAGGAAACTTTGCATGAATCCAGCGGTGGTCATCAGGACCCTGGTGGTGCTTGTCATTTTGCTTGGCTTCATAGCCCTCGTCGCTTTTCTGGTGATCCGGAGCCGCCGCCACCGGCCACCTCCTGTCCAAGACAACTACACCATTGCTCTTCAAAAGTCGCTTATGTTCTTCAATGCACAAAAATGTACGTCTCTTTTGTTTTCTCTTTCTTTGGCAACACACAATAATTAATACTGCCTCTAATTAACTCTAAAGCCATCCTTAATTACACACGGTTAACCATTTTTTCCCCTTTTTTCAAGTTCATTGAACTGGTAATTAGATTACTCTGTATCTTAATGGCCAATTTTTTAAATGAAACTTTATAATTTCTTGTAATTAAGGTTTGCTTGACAGTTGATCAATCGAACATAACCCTGTTTAACTTTCGATGAATTCTGATCTGCCCATGTCTCTCTTTATAGCCGGAAAACTCCCAGCAAATAACAATGTTTCATGGCGGGGTGACTCCTGTTTGGATGATGGAAATGGCTACTTGAACGGGCTACAGGGTGGCTATTACGACGGAGGAGATGCAGTCAAGTATAGTTTCCCTGCATCTTTTGCCATGACCATTTTAAGTTGGAGCGTGCTAGAGTATAGCGCAAAATATGAAGGTGCAGGGGAACTCAACCATGTCAAAGACATTATCAAATGGGGCACAGATTACTTACTGAAGACTTTCAACTCCACTGCAGATTCAGTAGACAATGTTGTTTCACAAGTTGGAGAAATTGACAATTCTTCAAAAGAAGCAAAAACAAATGAAGGGAACTGTTGGATACGTCCTGAGAGCATTAGTTACACAAGGCCTGCGATTCCATGTTCTACTTGTCCAGCTTTAGCTGCAGAAATGGCTGCCGCCTTAGCTGCTGCATCCATTGTTTTCAAAGATGATCAAGGATACTCGAAGAAATTAGTCCATGGAGCTGATATACTCTTCAAGTTTGCTACAAAAGGGGAAGGTGAAAACTATGCTGGTGGTTCAGATCCTCCATCACATTATAATTCATCCGGTTTCTGGGACGAGTTTGTTTGGGGAGGGGCTTGGATGTATTGTGCTACTGGAAATTCTTCCTATATTGACCTTGTTACTAAACCTGGTCTGGCAAAACATGATGATGCTTTCTGGGGAGGTCCTGACTGTGGAGTGCTTAGTTGGGACAACAAACACGCCGGTGCTCAGTTGCTGCTGAGCCGTATGAGACTGTTCTTAGATTATGGCTATCCATATGAAGAAATGTTGAAGACTTTTCATGACCAGATAAATGAAGTTATGTGCTCATACCTTCCAGACTCCTCCAACTTCAACAGGACTAGAGGAGGCCTAATTCAATTAAACCATGGGAAACCTAAACCTCTTCAATATGTTATGAATGCAGCATTCTTGGCTGCCCTCTATACTGACTACCTTCAAGCTGCATTCATACCGGGATTGCAGTGCGGATCTAAATTTTATCCCAAGGAAGCATTTCGCGATTTTGCAAAGGCACAGATCAATTACATTCTAGGGAGAAATCCGAAGAGTATGAGTTATGTTGTAGGCTTTACTGATCATTTCCCTCAGCATGTGCACCACAAGGGAGCATCAATTCCTAGCGATATCAAGCATCAAAACTGTCAAGAAGGATTAAAATGGAGGGACAGTAAAGAGCCGAACCCCAATACAATTGTAGGAGCCATGGTTGCAGGACCTGATAAGGATGATGGTTTCCAAGACAATCGGTCCAACTACAATTACACAGAACCATCAATTGCTGGAAATGCAGGCTTAGTTGCAGCACTTGTGGCATTGTTAGATAAAAGTAGTCCAGGCATCGACAAGAATACAGTATTCTATGCAATTCCTCCCATGTCTATACCTCAACCACCACCCCCACCACCCTATAAACCTTGAGATTCGATGGTGATGCTATAGAAATACTCTTTTCTTCTGTCATATAGATATTTTTCCTTTCAGTTTTCTTATCTAACTTTTTGGAGGACAAAAATTTTCTGTTTATGAAGATATAGTTTCAAAAATGTCTAATGCTCTTGTCATAATTTCCTCAATCTAGATACAATCTGATTGTATCTTCATTCCAGATTGCGTTGGATCATCAATATATTTTCTAAAAGTGTAGCCTGGGATAACCTGTAGCATTCATAAGCTCGCCAAACTTCCGAGCTGCTGCCGTCAAAGTGGCATTGCTTTTGCAGAAGGCAACCCTGATATATCTACTTTGATAGCTACAACATTCCTTCGATGATTGATCCAAAGAAGACTCTCCATGGAAAAATCCTCGTCCTGGTACAACAACCACCCCTGCTTGTTTGATTAATTCCTTCACGTATTCTACCTGAAACATTTATTCCATGTACCATGATAAACTTAACATGATGCTGTCAAAATAAGAAGCCTATCGAGTAAAAAGCATACATCTACTTACATCAGAAAGTAAGCAATTCTTAGGAAGTTCTGCAAACAAAAAGAAGGAACCCTGAGGCTTAAACTGAATTTGAAAACCAACTGAAGTGAGTAACTCCACGGCAAAATCTCTTTTTGATTGATACTCCTGCCAATCAACAGTGAAAGAATGACACTAAAATAAAGCAAGGAAATTCATGATATCACACTTTGACTGCATTGAAAGAACAAGGAATTGCTAAGAATTAAGTAAAGAACTATATTTTCCTCATGGACTTACTGCTCTCAGAGTTTCAAAGTATTCAGCAGGGCTTCTCAAAGCAGTTAAAGCAGCTTCCTGGAAAGGTGCTGGAGCAGAATCTGTAATTTTGACGTGAATGTTTCGAATTGCAGATGCAGCAGAAGGGGGAGCAATAGCCCATCCAATTCTCCATCCTGATAAACTTAACAGTAAAACTCTAATCTCAAATAGCAAATTGAAGCATAACCATTTTTACAATTAAACTCTATGGCAACTTTTCTTACCTGTAACGCTAAAAGTTTTAGACAAGGAGGAGGTAATAATAGTCCGCTCCTGCATTCCTGGAAGTGAAGCAAGGGAGACATGCTTTTGGTTGTCAAATGTTATGTATTCATACACCTGAGGAAACATCCACCGAAAGACATAAACCAAATAATTCACTATATTCCTTATACATGCTTCATATTTATAAATTATAAGTCTAAAGTGTGATCATACTTCATCTGTTATAGCCAGGCAATCCCACTTGCAACAAGCTTCAGCAATAACTTCAAGCTCTGCTATGGAGAAAACTTTGCCAGTTGGGTTGTGAGGACTGTTCCCTTCATATCAGAACACTTTTAGAACATATTTTAAACAGACAAAAATTTCAAGCATGTTAGTACTCTATACAGTAAACAAGTTCATAATCCATGTCTCTTTTGAAACAAAACAAAATGATCCGACCTGTTTAAAACTATAGCCTTCGTTCTGCTATTGAAAGACCTCATCAATTTGTCAGGGTCCAAGGTCCATTGAGGTGGATCAAGCGCCACGTATACCTTCAATTTCCATTTTTTGTTTCACTTTCCAATAAATGGTAAAATTCTAACAGGAGTTGTTTTTAAAAATCAAGCTTACAGGAATTCCCCCAGCCATAGTTATGCATGCTTCGTATGTTTCAAAGCAGGGGTCAAACAGGACAACTTCATCTCCCCGGTCTATAACTGTTCACATAGAATTTCATATTTATACAATTAAGAAAAGGGAAAAAATGAAAATCATTAATTCGAACTTGAGGAGAAAAAAATACTACATACTAGCAAAAATTGCTGATGCAAATGCCTCGGTTTGTCCACAGCAAATAGCTATGTCGGTCAAAGGGTCAACGTTTAAACCATACATCCTCTTCATTATTAAAGCCAATTCATCACAAATTCCTTGCACGTGCCTAATTCCATGACCAAAAGTTGACAAAAGTCAAACGTTAGGACCCATTTCGTTTTGAAAAATAAAACTGAAGACAGAAGAGAAGAAGAAGAAGAAGAAACCTGTATTGGTTGAAGTCAGAATTGATGGCGGAAACGGCAGCGTTTTTTATACAAGAAGGAGCAGGGAAGTCAGGGAAGCCCTCCGCAAGGTTAATGGCGTTACATCTCTGAGCAAGGTCTGAGAGTTCTTGTATTGGAGACGGAGTAAACTTCTTTGCAACGGAAGATAGCTTCTCTTCCATGGCTTCTTTCCCAATGCTACCGAGTTCTGCCTTATCTTCGTGCTATTTTTGCAACTTGCGAGGCGGCATTCTAGTATAAATATATATACTCCTATATTTTTTCTTTTTTGCAGTGCTTGTATTTACCAAAACGGTGTTGCTTTAACGAATTAGTATTTTTATTTTTTTTTATCATCAAACAATTAAAAGTTCATCATGCGGAAATTCAGTTATTCACTTTAGGTCACTGTTCAAGATATAATGGGTATTTCACTATTTTTGCTTTTCTTCTTTTGAGCCGAGATCACTATTTTTGCTTTTAATATTGCTTGCAATTTGCATACCCCCAACTTTCAATTATTGATAAATTTATTTCTATGGCTTTAATCTTTAAAGTTTGGTAGAGACAATTATTTGCCTCGTCTACTCGCATGTGATGTGTATACATACAATTTACTTTAAAACTCCGAAAAATCACTTTTTTTTCCTTGAAAGAAAAAAGCTTAAATATACACAATATGATCAACAAATGAAAAATGCAGTTTATGGAAAATATATGATGTAAGTAGTAAGAAATAAGACTGTAACATATGCAACAACTAACCAAGTGGAAATGGCAAATCCATGAAGTTGTTTCTTTCACTAGTAGTGATAGAGTTTGATTATTTATTGAACTGCTTACCAAAATTTGAAAAAGACAACACACTAGCCAACAAATTAAGAAATTATTGAAGGATTAACTGAAAGAAAAATTAATGATAACATTTTATGAGAAAATCAATTATTAGTACTATAATTAAAGTAAATTTATGATGACTTTTAGTGATGGTAAATATTTTGAAGGCAATGATTAAAACATGTGACATTGAAATTGAGTGCTAGTTATCCCCCTTTTTCTTATTTAATTATAATGGACACTCCAATTGTTCATTGTCGATTTAATAAGGGGAAACTGTTTTTATATGCACAATTTGTATACATAGTATCCTTTGGATATGTTTATGGAGTTAGACTTAATTGCGTGGATATTTGTAGGTTGTTTTTTTTTTTTTTCTTTTCTCAGAATAAGATTTAGTAGATCAATGTGTTAAAACGATATCAACATTGTCATGCTTTATCATTGGAGAAGTTTGTCTTTAATACAAATGGAGGTTTCAGATAGTAAAGATAAATACTCCCTAACACTCACAAGAGTGGTTACTGTCGAGTTTAGCTAACGCGCAGTCTCTCATTTGGTAAGCTATCAGTATATTCTAAAAAACTCATAAGTGAAAATCCAATGATTCTGTAAATTCCAAAGTAGATAGGTGGTTTGCCGTAACCTTGGAGATGAGGTCGACTATCCCAAGCTCCAAAACTTTTTTAACAAAAAAATGTAGGAAAACTACAACTAATCTTTAACGGTGAAAACCATCACCAATAACCCAAGACCATGTACCTGAATCCATGATTGCTCAAATCCTTGAGTCTTTGCGGTTAGATCTTCTAAGTTAGGTCGATGGTGGCTATATTTTTCTTAGCTGATGGGATGTCAGAAAACTTACGCTCTTCTTCTAACTTGGGACCATAACCCTAGGTATTTATAGGTCTTAATCTTATTTCAACCCATCATGAAATAAACTAAGACTTGGATTTCTACACATTAAAGACCCATACTTAATTAGATGATATAAAACCCAAGACTTTAACCTTATTAGATCACTGTAATTTGGGATTAACCTTATGATGGCCTGTATATAATATACAATACATGTATATATATAAACCCATATGTTGGATTTTTCAAAAAAAAAAAAAGTCCTGCAAAAAGAATCAATTATTGCATTTATCATTTGAAATGGCAGCAATAACAGCAATACATTGTCAATTCCAATCTCTAGAGTAATATTTAGTCTTTGGGCCAGCATTAATCTATCTCTAAGTGCCCATATGTCAGTTAGGAAATTTGAACAAACTCCTAAGCTCCTGAAAGTTGAAACAACCAGAACCCATCGAATGATAGGTTGTAGCAACTAGATAGTTTGTACAAAGGATTTAATGATTTATGAATATAACACTTTTATATACAAAATTTATCATTTAATCTCATCTTACTTTAAAAAACAGGGTCAACTATCCAATTAATCCTCATAATTAAATACTGTTACTGTATAAGATAAATCTCGTCGTGAAAGATCTATTACTGGAAAATTTATGAGTAGAGCCAAATAGTGTGAACTGTACAAATTACCAATAGCATTGATTAAATGAAGGAATGAGCATAACGTTGGATTCGAATCTGTATTTTCCAAATAAAAAACTACTAATTAGAGTTTCCGTTTAATGTCTTGTAATGGAATTTTTTTTTGGTGAAAATTATAATAGAATTGTTTGCTTTTTATTCAAGTTAAGTTAAGAATAGTTTTAAGTTACCTAAAAAAAAGTTTCAAGTCTCGTTAGTTCTAAACTAAATCTTTACTGTTTCGCCAAAAAAAAAAAACTAATTCTAACTGTATGGAACATAAAATGTTAAAATCCAAATCCTTATCTCGACTGATGGCTTTCATTAATTTGTGAACTTGCATTTTGATACTCTTAGACAAAATCACAAGTCACAACATAAGAATCATCCATAAAATGTTCAATTTTCAATTAAATCATGTAATTTAGAGATTACTTATGATCCCATAACAAAACAAACCCAAATTATCAAGATGAGAATATGTGATGATCTGTATTTATCCAAAAAAATCTAAAAATGATCTGTATTTAGTACTTTCCTTATTCAAAAAATTTGAAAATAATCCGATGGATAGGGAAAAAGTCTCCATTATTACAAGTTTCTTTTTATCATTTTCCCTTTTCTTTTCTTTAATGGAAGGAAAATTGTATTAATCTATTCTGTGAGCTGGATTCCATAACGGCATAAGAACGTTAGGGTTCCCCAACTTTCAAATTCAAAATCAGTGGCACCATCGTTATTAACACCACATCAAAGCCCAAATTCTACCAATTAAATAATAAATAATTTCGAAAAGGAAAGTAACGAAAACAGAAAAGGGAAAAAAGATCCTCTATATACGATTTCACTCTTCTCACCCTTGGCCCCTCCTCTCTCGATCCGTTCGAATAAACGCTCCATAAACCCTCCTCTCCTTATTATTGTTGTCATTTCCTTTCTCTCACTCTCTTCCAAAAACCGCGTCACTCTCTTTCGCTCTGTCATTTTCTCAAACAACCGATCGTTCCCCTCCGACAATCGTACAACACATCTTACCGGCAAACTAATCGGCGATTCGATCAGATTGAGAAGAACGAAAGAGAAAGGAACTATCGAAAGAGAGCGAAAAGATGTCTTTGAGGCCGAGCGCGAGAACCGAGGTTCGACGGAACCGGTACAAGGTGGCGGTTGATGCCGAGGAAGGTCGGCGGAGAAGAGAAGATAACATGGTCGAGATCCGAAAGAATAAAAGAGAAGAGAACCTTCTTAAGAAACGCCGCGAAGGACTTCTCGCTCAACAACAACAACCTCAGCAACAGCAGCTGCTATCTTCCTCCGCCGCTTCCGAGAAAAAGGTATATTCTACTGATTAATTGATTTGATCCGCTGGATCATGAATTATAACTAGGGTTCACTTGCTGCCGTACATGAATTTTTATGGTTGTATTATCGCTGTTCGGTAGTTGCTTTATACCGATTGGATATTATGTTTACTAGTGCCAATAAATTGCTGATTAGGTGGTTGCTGAAAACCGTTATTAGTTAATTAATTGAACTGAAACGTTTGTTTAATTTATTGATTTTAGAAAGCCTCAATAAAGAAAGATATAGGATGATTTATTTATTTATTTGTTACTAAAATGGTTTTTATGTGCTTTACAATCTAATTGCAGTTAGAAAGTCTTCCTGCTATGGTTGCTGGTGTTTGGTCAGATGACAGGAACGCGCAGCTTGAGGCAACTACTCAATTCCGAAAGTTGCTATCCATAGGTTGGTAATCTGTTTTGCTTTTTCTTTTCTATAATTCATTTTTAGTTCTGGTTGTTTTCTTACTCTTGTTTTATCTGCAGAACGTAGTCCTCCTATCAATGAAGTAGTTCAATCAGGTGTCGTTCCTCGCTTTGTTGAGTTCCTTGCTAGAGATGACTTCCCGCAGCTTCAGGCATGATAAGTTATTATGATTTTGCTCATTTCTCGTTCAGATTGTTTTGATCATTTAAGCTTCTAACAGTTTTATTGTTTACTCTTTTTGGGTTGTTTAGTTTGAGGCAGCTTGGGCTCTTACAAATATTGCTTCAGGAACTTCAGAAAACACCAGGGTTGTAATTGATCATGGAGCTGTACCTATATTTGTCAAACTCCTAGGTTCTCCAACTGATGACGTACGCGAACAGGTAAACATTGCAGCTGCAAGTGATCTTCTATTTATTTATACAGTCTAGTTTCATTGCTTATGTGTGTCACTGTTCTTTTGGAATTATAGGCTGTTTGGGCATTAGGAAATGTTGCCGGAGACTCACCTAAATGTCGTGACCTGGTCCTTGGCCATGGGGCCTTGGTGCCACTGTTGGCACAATTCAATGAGCATGCAAAACTTTCTATGTTGCGGAATGCAACCTGGACTCTGTCAAACTTTTGCAGGGGCAAGCCACAGCCTTCATTTGAGCAGGTTTGACTCTCTTGTGTTTTGAATTGTTGGAGTAGTTAGTACTCTTTTCCACTAAATTGGTGATGTCTTTTGCTGATGCACGGTGCTCTCAAAATTTAATAAGCAGACAAAACCGGCTTTGCCAGCTCTTGAGCGTCTTATCCATTCAAATGATGAGGAAGTCCTTACCGATGCATGCTGGGCACTGTCATATCTCTCAGATGGTACTAATGACAAAATCCAAGCTGTTATTGAGGCAGGTGTCTGCCCTCGACTCGTTGAGCTTTTGCTGTAAGTGTTTGATTCTTTCTGTTTTTCAAATTAATTTTGATTTGATGAATTTGTTTTCCTTATTTTATGTTTCCTAGTAGTGCTTGTAATCCTGGATATTTTGAATATTTCTAACTCATTGTCCCTTTTTGCGGTTAGTCATCCATCCCCAACAGTCCTCATTCCTGCTCTTCGAACAGTTGGGAATATTGTTACAGGGGATGACATGCAGACTCAGGTATAATGTTTTATCACGTATTGCTTTTCTTTCTTTACTGTTGTTTCAATTTCTTTTCGTGGACATATGGTGTGACATATCCTTGAATGGATCCTGACTCATCCTGATGCTTCTTTGTAAACCATGTACCTTGCTGCTCATATATTATTAGGATGATTTTCAAAATAAACCTATTGTAAATTAATGCCTGTTTGAAGATTTTAAAGCTAGGCATCCTTTTGGTTAATGAAGATAACTATGTATTCTACTCCATGGTTAATTGGTACCTTGTGTGTTGTTATGCCTTTAATTTTCATTTGGATCTGAGAGAATTCTTGATGGTTAGCATTATGTGTTCATAGCATTTGGTGCTCTTGATTTGACTGCAATTATGTCGCTTTAGTTTGGCTGTTGCTTCATTAACTCTTGATGCTTTGTGTTATACCCCTTTCAGTGTATAATAAACCATCAAGCTCTTCCATGCCTTTTGAACCTGCTGACAAATAACTACAAGAAGAGTATCAAGAAGGAAGCTTGCTGGACCATCTCAAACATCACTGCTGGAAATGTAGATCAGATTCAGGTAAGCAAATCCATCTAGCATCACAAACTTAAGTCTGATGGTATTTGAAGTTAATCTCATTTGTGGCCTCTAGTTTGAATAGATTTTATTTGGACAATGAATTTTGAAAATCTTTTGCAGTCTGTAATTGAGGCTGGTATTTTTGCCCCTCTAGTCCATCTACTTCAAAATGCTGAGTTTGAGATTAAGAAAGAAGCTGCTTGGGCAATTTCAAATGCTACATCTGGTGGCACCCATGAACAAATAAAGTATGTTTTTATTGCCACTATCATTCTCTGAAGAGTTCTTGATTTATTTTTTCATAAATAACGAGTTTTTTGCCCCCTTTCTTTCCCCTTTCTTGTTGTGGCCAGATTTTTGGTGAGCCAAGGATGCATTAAGCCATTGTGTGATCTTCTAAACTGTCCTGACCCAAGAATTGTCACAGTTTGCCTGGAAGGTCTTGAAAACATTCTGAAGGTTGGTGAAGCTGAGAAAAACTTGGGTCATACAGGAGAAGCCAATGTCTATGGCCAGTTAATTGATGATGCTGAGGGGTTGGAAAAGATTGAAAACCTCCAAAGTCATGACAACAATGAAATCTATGAGAAGGCAGTGAAGATTCTTGAAACGTATTGGGTGGAAGATGATGACGAGCCATTACCCCCTGGTGATGCTTCACAGTCTGGGTTTCAATTTGGGGGCAATCAAATGCCTGTGCCTTCTGGCGGATTCAATTTCAGTTGAAGGTATGCATTTAAATATTCGTCTGATTACCTTTTCCAAGGAAGCTAACTTGGAACAGTACATTGAAATATCGCTCGATGGAACAATACATTTAGGGCTGTTTAGAAGATAGTATTCTCAACCAGACACTAGGGTGTGTAGTAAATGTGTGGATAGTTAAATAGTAATGGACTATATACATGGATTATACATTGTGCCATTCGTCGTAACAAACAATTGGTCCAATCTGAGGCCCCTCGTTGTTGTGCTTTCATCATATATAATATAATCTATACTATATATAAAAGTACGAGTTATGAGAAACTTTTGAATCGACTATTATACCCTTATTTTTATAATTGAATCGACCATTATATCCTTATTATTCAAACATATTTCTTAAATGTCATTACTTAACTATTATAGTTTTATTCTACTAGAAACTCTATTTTTATTCAATTAAATCTAATATCTTTATAATTGCTTTATTTTTTTTACTATTTTTGTTTTCATATATATTTTATTATCTCAAAAAATTCAATATTTTATAATTATTTTATTTTACCATTCTAATTTAAAAAGTTATTATGATTGACATCTTATTATTTGATAGTTTATAATAATAATGTATTATGATTAAAATTTATTATTTCCCTAATGTGCAATTATTTTATTTGACTTAGAATTGATTTTTTGCTTGATATATTGCTTGCTGTATAATTAAAAAAAATCTCACATTCTTATAACTATATCATTTTTACCATTTTACTATTTTAATTAAAAAAACTTAGATGTATTAGAAAATTTTAAATATACTTTTATAGTTTTACTCAACTAAAAACTCTATTTTTATTTTTCTGTAAAAGAACTCTATTTTTATTTAATTAAATCTAATATCCTTATAACTATTTTGTTGTTCTCATTTTACTATTTTAATTAAAAAACTTAGACATATTAGAATTTTTAAAATATATTCTTTTACAATTTTTTTAGAAATAAACTTTTATAATTATTCTACTAAAAACTCTATTTTTATTCGATTAAATTGAATATTTTTAATAAATATTTTATTTTCACCATTTTACTTTTAAAATATTGGAGATATTTTTGGTAGTTATGGATCCATTTCAATTATAATATGA